>JAACNH010000136.1:0-113397 GCA_019447015.1 Hymenochirus boettgeri
CTAACTATGAGACTTATTAAAGATGTAAACGTATTGCACAATGCACATATATTTAAGATGTAAACAGTATTGCCACAATGCACAATATTTTATTAAGGATGTAACCGATTGCACAATGTACAATATCACTTTATTAAAGATGTAACATTTGCCCAATGCACAATATCCTTTATTAAAGATGTAAAACATATTGCACATGCACAATATCATTTTATAGGAGAAACAGTATTGCACAGATCACAATATCACTTTAAGATGTAAACAGTTTGCACAATGCACATATCACTTTATTAAGGATGTAAACAGTATTGCACAATGCACAATATCACTTTAAGATGTAACAGTATTGCCAATGACACAATATCATTATTAAGGATGTAAACAGTATTGCACAATGCACATATCACTTTAAGATGTCAACAGTATTGCACAATGCACAATATCACTTATAGAGTAAACAGTAGTGCACAATGCACAATATCACTTTAAGAGTGTAACAGTATTGCACAATGCACAATATCACTTTAAGATGTAAACAGTATGCGCACAATGCACAATATCATTAATGTAAACAGTATTGCACAATGCACAATATCACTTTAAGGTGTAAACAGTATTGCACAATGCACAAATATCACTTATTAAGGATGTAAACAGTTTGTACATGCACAACTATCACTTTATTAAGGATTGCAAACAGCATTGCACAGTGTAAATATCACTTTAATACTGGCAGCACTTTTAACTGATGCACCTTGGATAGCTGAATATACAAAAAGTTTAATTGAATAATCACTGTGAGGGAGGTACCCATGCACTAAAGAGTTAAAAGTTGTGAATTTGGTCACTTGTTTTATGGCTTGAGAAAGGCAGAGAGATTTGCCGAAACATTTGCGTTTGCAGTGATGGGTGAATAGCACTTTTCACAATCTACAATAGACTGCTCAGACTGAATTGTTTTGGAGATAACAAAGGGTATTTTAACAGAATGGAATTAACAGGGCTGCACCGACAATAATTTACAAAAAAAAATACACGTTACGATCCTTCTGTATCATATTACTTTACTGCACTTCCCATTTAAAAGGGAAATAATTAATGACAGCTGTGTCCATCCTTGTCCTTGGTATTCCATTATAGTGTGATAATAGATTCCCCCATGCAACTGATTGGCCAGTCTATCAGGGAGATATTAATTAAAGTTTTCATTGTAAAAATGGTGCTAATTTTGCCCCAACCATTCAGATGTTCTTACCATTTGAAAGCTAACATCTGATGGTTTGGGCAAAATTAGCACCATTTTAATGATAAAAATTTTATTGGAAATTAATTAACCAGACAGTAGGAAGAATCAGATGGGCCTCATTTACCCAGAGCACAAATTGCTCCAGGCAAATATGGCTTTATGGTATTTAATACTGGATTTCACCTGGTGGTAAATCCCAAAAGAAATTTTCCCAGCGCCACTTTACACTTTGGAGTTAAAAGTGGTGTGCAAATCCTTTATTAAATACTTGCAAACCGGTTGCACTGGTGTCTTGTGTGATGAAACTGGTGGCAGCCAGTGCAATTATGGAGTTAACCATGCCGCTAACCTATTCAATCCTTTGAGGATACAGAGCAGAGTTGACAGGGAAAAGATTTTGCGCATCCAGGAATGTAGCCATGGATTCCAGAACAAAGGATATGGCATTCGTCTAAATCCTCATTGTAAACAGAAATCAAAGAATCAATCTGATTCAGATAGGCAAGTGAATTAAACAAGTCAGCATACTATGGTAATAATATCACCATACTTCGCAATACTTTCACTATATTATCACCATACATCGCAATACTATCACCATACTTGTGAAGGTTCTCATTCATCCAGGTCATGGTAAATCTGTTGTATTCAATTAGATCAAACTGGACTTGAATGATGTTCTTGAAGACGTTTCGCTAGTCATCCGACTGGCTTTCTCAATTCAGAATGACTTGTACAAGAATCTGTGGCAATTATGTACCCTGGAAAATCCAATAGCATATCACAGCCAGGTGTTAAGGGTGTGATTAGATAGTGGCTAAGAGGTGTTATATGGAACGCCACGAGTAAGGTGTTTAAACAGCATAAAACAACTGTCTGCCATGTACAATGCTGTTTAACACCTTACTCTGGGCGTTTCCTATAACACCTCTTAGCCACTACTCAATACACCCTTAACACCTGGCTGGTGATATGTAATTGGGATTTCCAGGGTACAAATTGCCACAGATTCTTGTACAGTCATTCTGAATTGAGAAAGCCGGCGGATGACTAGCGAAAACGTCTTCAAGAACTACATTTCAAGTCCAGTTGATCTAATTGAATACAACAGATATATCACCATACTATTGCAATACTTTCACTATATTATCACCCATACTATCGCAATACTATCACCATACCATTGCATACTTTCACTATATATCACCATATTATCGCAATACTACTCAACATCTATCGCAATACTTTCACTATATAATCACCATACTATCGCATACATACCCCACCCCCCCCATACTATCGCAATACTTTCACTCTATTATCAGCAACTATCGCATACTTCACTATTATCACATACTATGCAATCCATCCCCAAACTATAGCAATACTTTTCACGTATATTATCACCATACTATTGCATAATTTCACTATATTATCACCATACTATCGCATCTTTACACTATATTACGATACTTTCACAATTAATCGCAGGCTGTACACATATATTGTGACCATACTATCGCATACTATCCACCATATATCGCCATACTTCCACTATATTATCACCATACTATGACAATACTTTCACTATATTATCCAATACTATCGCAATACTTTCCACTATATTATCACCAACTATGACAATACTTTAATATATCACCATATATCGCAATACTTTCACATATTATCGCAATGCTTTCACTATATTGTCACCATCTATCGCAATACTATCACCAAACTATCGCAATACCTTTCACTAATTATCACCCTATATCACAATACTTTCTATTATCACCATACTATCGCAATACTATCACCATACTATCGCAATACTTTCACTATATTATCACCATACTATTCGCCAATACTATCACCATACTATCGCAATACTTTCACTATAAATCACCATACTATCGCAATAATCACCATACTATAGCAATACTACACCATACTATCGCAATACTTCACTATAAAATCACCATACTACCCATGTATACTATAGTATCACAGTGGTTAGCACTGATGGTATATTACTATATATAACCATACTATTGCGCATACTATCACCATACTATAGCATGCTTTCACCATAGAATCACAATACTATCACCAAGTATAACTAAGTAAATCACAGTGGTTAGCACTGATGCCCGTCAGTGCTGAGGAATAATCAAATACACTGGGATTGGAGCGTGCCGGACGATCTATGTGCTGGGGAAGAGTTGTAATTAAATAAGAAAAAAAATATCCAATTGTAGGAATAGTTGGCTATTAGCTTCAAACGTTGCGAAGTGAACATTATAGAATCAAAAACTTTGTGAAATCTTAGCATTTGAAACAGAAATAACTACACACTGTAACGGGTGGGGCCGGGTGGACACACCCGGACCAGGCGCCTCTGTGGTAGCCGCTTCCAAAACACGATTAGCAGAAACACATTTCCAAGACTAGTTGAAAATGGGAAAGAAGCTCACCAGTCACAAAGGGTGGTCCAAGGTGCTGCTAGCCCTGGACCCCTCATAAAGGTCGGTCAACAACGCGTGTTAGAGACCTCAGTTCTCTGACGAAGTGCCAGATTAGGCACGAACGCGTTAGCATGAACCTGTCTGTTACGATATATGAGTAAAATAAGAAGGTCTTTAACCACACTACTTCGTGTGAGACCCGTACATATAGGACTGCTGCAGTTGTTCCTGATTCTATTGCTGGCAGTGTGAGGTCTGAGTTCAATTCCACCTTGGACACATCTGCAAGGAGTTTGTATGTTCCCCCGTGCTTGGGTGGGTTTCTTGGGCACTCCGGTTTCCCCCACAATCATAAAGACATTACTGATAGGTTGTATTGTATAATAAAGTGATTAGCTTGTAAGCTCTTCGGGCAGGGCCTGGTGTGAATTGAGTAAGAATAATGTTTAAGTGTGTGGAATATGTAGCGCTATAAGAAAAAAATACATACATACTATCACAATACTACCCATACTATGCCATACTATCACCTATATTACTATACTTTCACCCTACTTTCGCAATCTAATTGCAATACTATTGCAGTACTATACATATAATGTCATCATGCTATCACATCCATTCACTTCACCGTTCTATGCAATACTAATCACCATACTATGAATATATTATAACCATGCTATCCTCAAACTATCAAAATACTGTCTCAGATACTATCACATAATATCACTAAACTACACATACATACTAAGACACTCATACTTGGGGTAGCACAGTACTTCTGAGTTCAAGTTTGAGTGATTTCTCAGCTCCGGTTTTTTCCCACCATCATAAACGATTCTGGGTAGGTTGTGGTGGGTGAATTGAATGAACATAACCAAAAATTCAAGATATTTAAAGAATCACTTGCAGGAGAGTGACTACAAGCAGGTGGCAGGGCCAAGCCACATTAGTGCGCTGACATGCATGAGATCGTTAATCTTGCATGCCTTTTTCAGAGTGCTCGGACGCACTTTAATGTGGCCTTGGCCTAAGACTATGACTATATTGTCTATTGGCTACAAAATTTCCAAAAACCTCACATGAGGTCAAAGAAAAGATAAGGAGAATGAACAGTATTTATAAAGCCATGTCATTGTAAATAACGATACAACACTAACAAGCAAGATCATTATTTACATGTGGGTGTAATATAACAAACATTATCCTTTTGTTAGGAAACAGATGTAAAAAAATACTGTTAATTATGACACAAAATAACATTTAGTCTACTTGAACCAACCAGTATATTACATAACTATATTAGCGGTTAGATACGATCATATAGTATAAAATAACGATCGTTACTGTAAAATACCACTTTACTGTAAATAACGATCGTAACTGTAAAATACCACTTTACTGTAAAATAAACGAACGTTACTGTAAGTAATAACATACGTTAGTGTTACGTAACGATCGTTACCGTTAAATAACGTTAGTGTTACGAACGATCGTTACCGTTAAATAACGTTAGTGGTACATAACGATCGTTACGTAAATAAACGTTAGTGTTACAAAAACGATCGTACCGTTAATAAGTTAGTGTTACGTAACGATCGTTACCGTTAAATAATTAGTGTACAAAACGAGCGTTACCGGTCCATAACGTTAGTGTTAACAAACGATCGTTACCGTTAAATAACGTTAGTGTTACCCAAAAAAACGATCGTTACACGTTAAATAATCGTTAGTGTTTACATAACGATCGTTACTGTAAAAGAACGTTCGTGTACGTTACGATCGTTACCGTTAAATAACGTTAGGTTACAAAACGATCGTTACCGTTAAATACGTTAGTGTTACAAAACGATCGTTACCGTTAAATAACTTTATCAGAATTGGTTACAATCAGATTTTTCAGAAAGATCTAAAGGTGTCCAACACTACATAAGACTTAGACAGATGTCCAATCTTTCATAAGACAAATGTCCAATCTTATAAGAACCCCTAGCCCGTTCTCATACAATCAATTTGAGATGGCAAAATGAATGGGTCAGTAGGAAAACCTCAAGATAAAAACGACTGCTTGTAAAATGTGGTCTTTAGAACATTAGATAGATCTCTCAAATCTACCTAATGTCTGCCTGTGTATGGGCACCTTAAGGCTGGGTACAAATGGGCAGATTTGGGTAGAAATGGGGTAGAAAATCTGTGCTGCTTGGTCTGCAGCTGATTCGATGTCGAATAGGACGAACAGAAATTCGGACGTGTCATTAAATCATGGCCAATCATGCGGTTCCATATGGGACACGCGATTGTCGCACGACCGACATTTGTCATAGCGAATGCTTGGTTGGACAAATAGTCCCCTTGTGTTACCAGTCTATGGTTTGCTTCTGTGAAGAATTGATTGGTATAACTAACGATTATACTGATTGGTATATAAATTTCTCAAATTTCGAAAGTGGCTCAAAAAATTTTGGCCCTGCCCACTCGGGTGTGCCTACGCCTGCCCAACCCGTGGGGTCTAGCCGCACCCGCGGATGGCTAAGCCTGCCCACCCACGGATGGCTAAGCCCCGCTCACCTGCAGGTGCCATGGGTTACTCAGACCCCCCCCCTACAGAAAACTCTGTGAATCAGCCTTTTCAGGCAGAGTGAGAACTGTGCCTGAAAAGGCTGTTTCACACAGTGAAGAGAAGGGCTGTAGATTCCTTACCTTCTCTGTCAGGACTATACAGCAGAGAGGAGGAGGGACTTCCTGTCCCATCAACACTGAGGGAGTCTGAGGCTGTGCTCGCCGGTGACACTGTGTAGGAGAAGCCTTAGATGTCACATGTCAGGTCCCACCCATTAACTTCTGGTCAGTCATTTCTTTATATCTTGGGCTGTGGAGCATGTAAAGAGGTGGTTGAGGCTCGTTTTAAAGGTAGGAAACTGGCCTTTCATTTAAACTAACTTGTTGGAGACCACAGTTCCCCTTTAATGACAGGTTCATTGGTCAGTTTCAAAAGAAAGCTGGATGAGTTTCTGCAAACAAGGAATGTTGCAGTTACTGGTATTGATACATAAAGGGAAATTTCCGTTGTCAATTGAAGCCAGTAAATAATTTTTCCAGGAATAGAAAACCTTTTAACCAGGAAGTACAAGTAACCACCCACCAGATGAAATCTCCGTAATTTAACCAAATGATTACAAAGATTCCCCACACAATGTTACTGCTCAAGGGAGACACAGTAAAACTAAGCAGCGTGTAATCGACAAACACACCACATATTGAACGGTGGTCCAGGTGTAGAAGCCCCAGGCCCCTCTCCAGTAATGACAACAAGATGTGGTCAGTAGACGAAGTACATGGGAATCACTCACCACTCTTGGTGGGAGCTCTACGCGTTACCACCCCAAGCTCGTCGCTACGGCTAGAAATGACATGATCAGGATACCGCAACTTCATATAGGAAAAACTTGTTTTATTGAAGATCATAATAAACCACCCAGAGGACCTGACGCGTTGTACCACACACGTACTTGATCACAGGTAGCAATGACTAACACAGGTATCCTGTGTAGTACATTCCTGCAGAAAGCATGGAAGGTTGAATTTAAATATGCTACACCAAATGTCCATAAGGAAAAATGATTCTTCATGATCCCAGAAGTAGTGGGAAACAACAAGCTCCAGCACAACCCAAGATACAAATCCTACTTTGCATACTCAGTGGGACGCTCCCTAAAGCCCCCATAGTGGCACGTCTTGCTGCACAACTCATGATGGTTGTAAACCCCTAAAGGAGGCCAACGCAGTGCGTCAAGGACTGGTGGACATCATCAAGGTCAATATTTTTTTCAGATTCAGGTAAGAATTGCAAAAGTATAGGTGTGCAGTAAAATGAGGGACGGGGGGTGGACGGGACACATACATTTTTGCCTTTAAATGTGGTCTCCAACCAGTCCCTCTTTACAGTATATATTTCACTCTAGTGGCATACAGGAATTCTAAATTTTAAAATCATCCAGTAGAGTGAATTAGAGGAGGGGATTGAGGTATTGAAGGAGGGGATGAGTGTATTGGACGAGGGCTTGAGTGTACTGAAGGAATTTGATTGTGGTGGAGGAGGGGCTTGAGTGTATTGTAGGAGGGGCTTGCCGATCTTGTTAAAGAAAAGCATTTCCCGTTATAGATCCCGAGACCAGATCCCATAGACTAACAGGTATATTCATTCGTATCAATTGGGTTTGCAAGATATGTTAATGTAAAGCTACATTATCACCGTAAAGCTGACCAGGGCAGGTTTTCCAGTTGTAGGTAATATTTCCATTTTTTGTTTGGTGCAAACCAGAGAAATATGTGAATGAATTTCCTAGTAATTTAAGGTTATTAAATAAATGGTAGTGGATGTGACAAATGGTCTTTGTGGTAGGAAATATGAGTGGCTAGCTGTTGGCCCTTAAAAACTGAATAGTCATAGTGCAATAGAGCGAAAATTGCCAGAACAAAAAACCCTGCCTTCCTCTGTTATAACAAATGGTAGGAGTGCAGCTACTTTATTAGCTCTGTGACTGAAACGCCACATCAATACCAGGTCACAATAAGTCACAGTCAAGCACTGGCTGTTGGTTCTCATTGAGTACAGGGTGTTGTAGTTCTGCAATATTAGTATATCTATCAATGGGCACAAATAATCCTAAATAGCCCTCCTCCAAAATAAAGGGAACTAAAATTAAAAAACCCCCCCTATAATGTACTAAAAATCTCAAATGCTAGGTCCTTTCACTAGTGCATACGGCAACACAGAAGAGTTGGGATCGCTCCAGGCTCCAAACCCCCCCAACTCCAATCAGGCCCCTCTCGAAACTCGCGAGACGTCCCCCCTCCTTGAATGATGGTCCGGAAGTTTCTGGAATACTACCAGAGCTCGTTCCCAACTCCAGAAACATTCATATACTGCAGCAAACAAAAAGGAAGATACCGCACCATCTGGACTTAAAATCATTGGTCTTTATTCAAAACTTAACTAAGTGATAACCCTCGTTCTGCGCCAATCATAGAAACCAATCATATGTTAACGTACAGGGTTTTTTGCAGTTATGAGCATCTACATGGTTGTCGCAGATGATATTAGCATGGGCAAACTATGTACCTCTTATTGCATCAGCCCCATAGCACAAACTAGGGCGCAACAATGTTAAGACTGGTTTCCCTTGTCTCGCCACATAAAAAAATGTGCCTTTCTTTTCTGAACATATCCCTGGGCACATGCTGGCATTCTGTCCTTTGATGCTTCATCTCGGCCTAATAACTGGCGTTAACCCAGTCCCCTGTTTACTTGTCTTTCAGGATGTCTCTACCTGCCAAGAGAGAGGTGGATTGCGGCTTACATCAGGCTGCGTCTCTATAAACTGGGACTCCCTCTATGATCTCTCGCAATGATCCAACCCTGACTGATCCACTTAATTACATAGTGTGAGAAGCAGAAGGAAACTTGGCATTCAATGTGCGAAAACAAGATACAGGAGAATCTCTCTCTCTAGCGGTGGGAACTCGCTTGCTGGTCAATGAGGAAAGACACAGAAAGACTTTGAATGTATAAAGTGTAAGGTCAGTCCATCTCACCCTTAAAGGGAAATACATTCTTGTCCATTCACCCCTTTAAAAGGGAAACACATCTGGGCATTACCCCTTTAAAGGAAAATAATTCTATGTGCATCTCCACCCTTTAAAAGGGAAACATACTTCTATGTGCATCTCACCCCTTTAAAAGGGGAAAATACATTCTAGTTGCATCTAACACCCTTTAAAAGGGAAACATACATCTATGTGACATCTCACCCCTTTAAAAGGGGGGAAGCAACATTCTTGTGCATCTCACCCCTTTAAAGGGAAAATGTACATTCTATGTGATCTCACCCCCTTTAAAAGGGAAAACATACATTCTATGTGCATCTCACCCCTTTAAAAGGGAAATGTACATTCTTGTGCACTCACCCCTTTAAAAGGGAAACATACATCTATGTGCACTCTCACCCCTTTTAAAAGGGAAATGTACATTCTATGTGCATCTCACCCTTTAAAGGGAAACATTACATTTTCTATGTGCATTCACCCCTTTAAAAGGGAAATGTACATTCTATGTGCATCTCACCCCTTTAAAAGGGAAACATACATTCCTATTTGCATCTCACCCTTTAAAAGGGAAAACGCTACATTCTATGTGCATTCACCCCTTTTAAAAGGGAAAACGATACATTCTAGTGCATCTCACCCCTTTAAAAGGGAAATTGTTACATTCTATGTGCATCTCACCCACTTAAAAGAGAAACATACATTCTATGTGCATCTCACCCTTTAAAAGGGAAACGTAAATTCTATGTGCATCTCACCCCTTAAAAGGGAACATACATTCGATGTATCTACCCCTTAAAGGGAATGTACGTTCCTGTGACACCGCACCCCTTTAAAAGGGAAACATACATTCTATGTGCATCTCACCTTTTAAAAGGGAAATGTACATTCTATGTGCATCTCACCCCTTTAAAAGGGACATACATTCTATGTGAATCTCACCCCTTTAAAAGGGAAATGTACGTTCTATGTGCATCGCCACCCCTTTAAAGGGGAAACATACATTCTATGTGCATCGCAACCCTTAAAGGGGAAACATACATCTATGTGCATCTCACCCCTTTAAAAGGGAAACCTACAATTCTATGTGCATCTCACCCTTTAAAGGGAAATGTACATTCTATGTGCATCTCACCCCTTTAAAGGGAAACATACATTCTATGTGATCTCACCCCTTTAAAAGGTAAAGGTACGTTCTATGTGCATCGCACCTTTAAAAGGAACCTACATTCTATGTGCATTGCACCCTTTAAAAGGGAAATGTACATTTTTATGTGCCTTGCACCCCTTTAAAAGGGAAATGTACATTTTTTGCTTAAGTGTAGTTTAGATAAGGTGCACGATGATGAAGACTGTACTAATTGATATGTTTTACGGCTAGGTACAATTCCTTTTTACTGTTGTTCTATGGTGTCATTTCCTTGGGATTTCACTATACTTTTCCTGAATAGGAGAATCAGGAGTACCTGTAAATTTGCCTACCGCATTACATATCTTGATATGTAGGCATGGTCTATAAAGTGTAATCATGGATTGCAGCCAGCTTCAAGGAACAATAATATAAACAACCTTATTGTATCATTATATTTTAATATAATCTGGAACCAGATTAGCACTGTTAGTCCTCAGGTTAGTCACCCAGTTAGTCACTCAGGTTGCCGCTGACAGCTCCACAACAGATCCTCCTATTCCTAAGGCGTGGTCGCTACGGTGTGGGGTATATGTACAGTATAATAAATAGTAATAAAAGCTGGGAAAGAATTTACATGTAATGGTATTAGAGATGGTTTTAGTTTTTTTTTACCCAAAACATATAAATATGAATGATCCATTTATTATAATTATAAATATATTTAAGTATCGATATATCAATGTGCTGAACCTTATCACATATAATCACATACATTTATCACACATATACATACAACATAAACACATATGCCCACACATACAATAATGCCTAACACAGCCCACACACACATACAATGACTAACATACACACTATACAATATATCATACAATAATAACAATAAACACATAAAAATAAACTACACACACATATAATAATGACTAACACATGTACAGTATACAGTAATACACACACAAACACATAATACTACCACACACACCAATAAAACTACACACACAATAAACACACAAACGACATACTAACTTACACACAAAACGACTAAACACAACAACCAACACTAATAACTTACACATAATGCAATAAACATACAAACATACACATATGCCACACATACAATAATGCCTAACACACGCCCACACACACATACAATAATAACAACACATACAGTAACTGACAACAACACACACGATACAACACATACAATAATTAAGCCCCAACTTGTATTTAAATAACTATATATTATATATGTGAGATCCATAGGATGTCTAAGAAGAATTAGAGGCCTTTTTTACTATTCCTGCACACTTTGGTCTGGAATTGGGGCAAATGGTCCCAAGGTATTAGTTGGTGCATCTTACAAATGGTTGTTTTCACCTCATCTTAAGGATCCAGGACCAGCATGCATTGGTAAAAGTATTGCCATGCATCCAACGTTTCGGGAAATAAATTCCCTTCCTCGAGTTTGAAGGCATGTCAGCACGGAAAATTTTTTATTCTTATTATATATGATGGAGTGGGCCTATATTAAATGATATGAATGATTTTTCATGTTAGATGTCATTATTGCTGCCTGGCTATTGTAAAGAGTTTCTCATTATAATAGATGAAATGGTTATAATTAGTTTGGATCTTCGTATTCCTGTGTTTTAGGTAGGTTTGCAAATACCGCCTGTTAATTAGATGGATAGCTTTGCCATTTGTCACAGACTTGTACGAAATAAATGATGTGGGTTAATTAAGTGGAATATCCCTGTGTGAAATGGTTTAACGCTTGTGCTAATCTCTAGAATTCTCACATGTAAAACTTGTACAGAACCAAACTACCCAGTGGGCCAGTGGGAAATCACTTTAATCAGCCTGGTAGGTCGCCACTATCTACACAGGGTTAGGGAGCACCGAAAGGCTGCCACCTTCCAGCATGGGCAGACTATGTCTATGAAACTTAAAGGAAACTACATTGAAAAAAAATTACTTTAAACATTAAAGTACCGGGCAGGCCCAGGGGGACCTGGGATATCATTTTATGAGGAGAATCAGCATGCTCAGTTTCATCTGCCAGGTTAGTCCTGAACTTTCCTCATTAAAGATGGTACTGAAGTACAGAGAAAGCCTGGCAGAAGCAGTTTCCTTTGTACTGGGGCTCTTCACAGAAAACTATAGGGAGGTAGGAATCACCAATCCCAGCTCCTGCCCCAGGTACTTTTCATTATAGACCCACTATGTTTTCCTTTGAAACATAACTAGTCTGAGCAACAGCTCTACAATTGATCATTGAGAAATGACATAATTACAGATGCAGTATTTGTTTTTCTTAATGACCGTATCATTTCTTATACAATTATGTATGTAACGTAATGTTCCCTTTATTTTTACCGTTACCTACAGTACATAGGTAAAGGGTAACTGTGGTCTCCATTATCCACAACATTTAGGGTTGTATAAAATGCCCCTCCATGGTACTTCAAAATGAACCATAATCCCATCTAAACTAAATTAACAAGAAGTAAATACCCCCCATAATGACTTTCTTAGATCGTAGGGCATTCCTCCCACCAACGCCAAGTTAAAATCTTAAAAATCCTCCCAAATTAGACTTACAGCTCCTGGTTCCAGACGTCGTTCTGGTCTGGCTCCCCCTGCCTGCCGGATCTACAAGCAAGGGGCCAGACAGGCAGCTGCGGCTGTTTTGTCTGAGAGGTAGCCAATCAAAGCCTCGGCTGCCAGCAATGAAGGAGACGTGGCAGTCAGGAGTGTAAATATAGTTTGACAAAAGATTTTTAACTTGGAACTTAGTTAAAGTTATAAGTTGAGGGTGGGGGGTTGCCCTAAAATATGCTCCTTAAGGTTTTTAAGCTAGGGGAATTTTTGCAGAGAGGGTTTGGGAGGGAGGAGGGGGTGAAAGGCTCTGTGCAATGTCACTTATCCCTCCGGAGGAGAGACAGAAAGCAGCAACTTAGGACAGGAAGACCGCACTACAATTCAACTTTCCTGGACTTTGGACCTGGATTGCAGTAAGAACCATAAGGAGCCGGATTGTAAGGTAAGGATTTTTTTAAAAGTATAGAAAGGCCAGTATGGGGTACAAAAATTAGTATGGGGGGTGGACATGCCTTTAATGCTAGAAAGTTCAGCAATATTACTTGAATTACTTGCAGTTTTCAGACGTGTGACCAGCCTCGTCTGCGTTAATAAGCTCCCCTTCTCAACTGTCAGGTTTTCCTCAGATTAAGTCTCAATGAGCATGCTCTACCCCTGGGCCGGGAGGAGCGAGCAGAGGTTCAAGTGGTGTCACTTACCACTGGAAGCAGGTAATCTCAACATTTGCCGCAAATATAAATCCTTACAGACTGCAGTGATTCAAAATCCAAAGGTACAGAGGTCACAGATGTTGAGTTCCGTACAAAGAGTTATTGCTCCATTTATAGTAAAACAACAAGACAACGTTTTTACATCCCAGTTTAAACACCATTTGAAAAGAAGGTGTCCAAAAGTTTCATGTCTTATCATATTCTGTTTAAAGGGGAATGGCATCTCCCCCTAGTGGTGCTCTTGTTCACATCACCCTTTCTTTCTGCTCTCCATCTTGGATGAAATAATAATTACAGCGAGCTACAGGCGCTGGCTATGATCATGAAAGATCCCCTTACTCGTTGTTGATTTCTATGCAGTTCTTGCTGTTTTTCATTTCACCTGTAAGCAAAAAAACCTGAAAAAAAAAAAACAATGGTTGCGTCACCCCTGTACACACCAACTACCCCCACACACACCCACACCGTGCATTCTCAGAGACCTAATGGTAAGTAAAAAGTTATTAAAAAACTAGATTAATTAGTATATCCTGTCAGTTACAAGGGAATGCAGGGAACAAGCCAATGGAACAATAGGTTATCAAAATCATAAAAAAAATCAAAAATGAATGTGATTATATGAAGATTAGAGAGGCGTATCATTAACTAACTACAAACAACAAAGAAAATGTATTGATCAGAGGTTGGATGGTAAATATGGAAAAAAATACGACTTTCCTTTCTATGGGATCTATAATTACACAACAGGGAAACGTGAATAATGGAATTGGGTGAAAAAAAACTCTTAAAGGACAACTCCACCCTCATAAACATCTTTTGAAAGAATGCCTCTTAGATATGTTGATATCAGATATATCATAGTTTATCCTATGAATTCATTACTGTATGCGCCTATGCTTCTGGATGCCTCATGGAAACTGAGCAATTAGAAACCTGTACTGAGCCTGGGCATGCTCAGAAGAGGCAGAACAGGGGATTACACTCAGTCATTGGCTGTGATGTAACGTCAAATCCATAACTGACAGTCTAACTGGAACGAAACCGGAAGCAGAAACAGGGGAGGAGGAAAACAGGAATTTGCAGGATTTCAGGTTAGACTTATATATTTCACATTTCAAACTATTACCGGGTAGGGTTTTGGGGGTGATTTACTGTATGTAAGTTTCTATTTCAGGGCGGACTTGCCTTTAAAGGTGTACAAACATTAAAGATGTTGAAAGATAACAGACAGGATCTGCAAGATTCTATCTGTAATTTTTTTAAAGATCTGGATACACCAGTCCCAAGGCGGGGGATTGTGTGTTTCCCTCGGTGCGAGACTCGGCGCGGAAATCCGCTACACACACTAGTGATAAAGCTCTGATACAGTTGGATTTGGCGGTACGGCCTTTATCCTAGCTTAACATAAACACGGAGATGCAGGATGAGACGTACATGGCATGTATTTCCACACTCCTACCGCATTGCATCATGGAGGATGAAATGTACGTGTCACCCCTCAATGCCTCCTTGAAGTTTAAAACCGTTGATAAGCGACCACAGTTTTCTTCTAGAAAACCTTGCTAACCCCATTACAACAACAGGGATAAAGGGAGGCATGGGCTACAGGCACATTTACTGAAAGCCGCAATCGTGGTTTCCCCATAATTTAAATGTGGTTGTGGCATCATTTATATGTGACCGAGCAATCACTCTAGCTGGTGTTAGGTTGTTAAAAAAAACGATATTAAAGAGGCTGTTGTGATGGATTCGGGATACATGCCTGTAAATCTGAACTTGGTCTTCACCGTTGAACAAAGCTGCTGTAAATTTAGTCCGGTACAGAGAGCATTGTGGGTACAGCCCATTATTTCCAGATTATTTTCCTCTATCGGTAAGTCTTTTAAATTGAAGGTGATTTTTCAATGTGATGTTTTAAAGTCGATTTAGATTTAACTTTCCAATATCTCTAACTGTAAAATATCTATTATAACTAAATAACTATTCTAATGGTAATTATTACGTATGAATAACTATGTCCTGCCCCTGCATGTCCGTATTGTTTAAAGGGCATGTCCAGGCAAAAAAACCCTTCGATTATAAATGCAAGAGTCCCCCCCCCCTCCAGATCCCGTTTCTTATAACTACAGAAATGCCAAAGGATGCCCTGAAGTGACATAACGAACCCGTTCACCCCCTGTTCTTGTTTCGAGCAAAAACAGGAGAAGAAAAGGTCCATTGCTCTTATTCCTGGTCACAGCTGCAGGCAATTGGCGAGAAGGCGTGTCTAATGACAGCCGCAAACCAGAAATAAATCGATTGACAGCCGTAGTAGAGCAGAGGAGGAGGCGAGGGACCGGGTTAGATAAGTCACTTCAGGGGCATCTTTGGCTTTTCTGTGGTTGGGGGGGGGGGGGGCTCTCGTTTATATGAAAAGGTTTTTTTTGCTGGACATGCCCTTTAATAGAAAGGAATACAAAGTGTCAGTTGGATGTGTGACTGTGGGAGAGTCACGTCGGGTTTATTTGCAGTCTGATTTATAAGTAAAGAAAACGAAAACAATGAATGTTTTAAAATAAGGTTGTCAAGCTGTAAAAAACCAAAAGATTTCGACTCCCCCTTAAAACCGGAAGATTCACCCAGAAGCCACAAGCGTTCAGGCAAAACTCGCATAGTGGATTTACCAGCAGGCTGGGCGGCTCTGGTGTGAAACTACCCGCGCATAAGTTTAACGTAGCTATCTGCGAACGTTAAACGGATTATCTGTTTAACAATGGAAAGTACCTGCGAAGCGCAGATTGATTGTTAGTACTCACAAAATTCACCGAATATATAGGTAATAAGAGGACCTCCCCCAAACACTTTGCTTAGACAAATAATAGCTAAATATGATTCTGAGAAAAAACATTTGTCAGCCATTCAGACTTACTTGTAAGTTGGTGTGGTGGGTCTGGGGCATATGCCCCGACCTATCGCTAAGGTAGTCCCTTTTTAATAATCAACATTAGGGGTATATCAAATCAACTCACCGTATCCTGGGTGGCCCAGGGCTGTCGATACTTATGTTTGTGTGGTACCTCACAATCAGGGTCATTTACTCAGAGCCGCTATCGCTCTGGGTAAAAGCTCCTGTTCAAGATTCAGATCGCATTGAGAATTGTGGGTAAATCCCGGTAAGGGATTTTTTACCCCACATGCGGGACGGATTTTAAACGCCAGCTATTTGCTGTTAAAATCCGCCGCTAAAAACTAGCAGCCAAACGACGATAGTGAAAGCAAATAGCTGGCGTTAAAATCCTGCAGTACGGGAGTACTTACGGGATTTACCCACATTTCACAAAAGCGATATTAAATCGTGGACAGGAGACATTACCCAGAGCGATTAGCGGCGTGGCTAGGGTAAATAAGCCTAAAGGTTCGCTGAAAAAGTATGATTTAATGGGATTATAGCGAGAAACAGGTTAAGTCTCATATGACTGGGCTTGTACATTTAGAACTGTACTGTTCTTTAAGTAGGTGTTTGCCATCCATTTTATTATTTCACAGGGGAGGTGAGAAATCGTTATACTCCTCACCTGTGAAAAAAGGACGCTCGGGGGACCGGAACTTACCTTACGCCGCCTCCATTGCAAGCTGCTTCCTGCATAAACAGCATGTCTTCCTGATGCCAGCCCATCCTTGTGTATTGGAGCATCATCGCCCTAGGATAGGGAAGCTTGGCGGGAGCAGAAGCGCTGTCAGTGAGAGCAGTGCAGTTTGGAGGCGCGGTATAAGGTAAGTTCAGGTCCCCGAGAGTTCCTGTATCACAGGGAGGTGGCGAATAAGCCGTCTCACGTCCTGTGAAGTAATAGAAACAGGCATGGATATACTTAAAAACAGTATTAAGGGAGTTTAAGTTTAGAATATTGATCTTAAGCAGAGGGCAATAGGGTAAATTAAAGGGGTAAGTAGTGGAGTTGCCTATAGGTTAATGGGGCGACGGGGGGGAGAGGGGGAGGGTATTTCTTCTATGTTCTTTTTACTTTTTCTTGTTTTTCTTCTATTACTCATCCGATAAATCATTAAAGCTTAGTTTTAGGTAGGTGAGTAATCACCCGTTACATCAGCAAGATTATCTCTATACATAATTGTTTCTAGTAACTTAATAAAAATCCTTAAAAAGACCCTAATTAAGGATTTATTGAGGCTAGGTTATGTCCAGTTATCATCTCCCAGTTTAATTATGGAAACAATCAGACATAATTAAGATCTAATTTTGGTCTATTGGGTAGTGAGTTAATAAATCAACATGGTGTTGTAGCCCGTAACACAAAATATTAAGGTTCTATAATAATGTAGAAGAGAAAAATTTTCTGTAAACCGCGGTTATTGTAACAACCTACATCGCGTTGTAATACTTTGTAGCAAAAAGGTTCCAGCGTACCAGTTTCCCGAGATGGTGCTTCCATTATTCTGCTTCAACACTCTAATTAGTGGCTACAAAAGCAAATAATGACCCCCCCCACTACCACCTTTGAAAGTAGTGCAATACACATGTTGGAAACTGGTATGTTTAGTAACAATGTTCCCATTTCCCCTTGGAGACAATATATGTTTTAAAATTCCCATTTTTCAAAAGAAAAGTACAGGGCAGCAGATAGGATTTAATACCTCCATTTGTTTCGGTTGAGGAGCTGCAGACAGGTACAGTTTATCTTCTGCAGGTTAGTGTCCTGGGCCTTCCTGTATTAAAAAATAAGTGCTAAAGGTCAGGAATAGGTGAGGATGAACCTTTGTAAAGTTCCGGTCCCTTTTGAATTCTAAAGAGTTTGAAAGTCCCAAAACGGACCCATTAAGTCAATGGGGGGGTAAAATAGTTAGGAAAGTTCGAAATATAAAACTTTCCACAAACTATAAGCCAGGGGTAAAACTTACCTTACAGGGCCTCTGGAGACTTCGAGGCCACGTCTCAATGCACGGGGAACAGGCATAAAAAAAACAGACATAGGGCACACGCAGCGCTATTCCAGTTTCTGCGTGTTGCACGCTTCGATAATCCTCGAGGATTCCCGAACGTTCGTAAAACTCGAACCGCCGCTTCCGAAAATCGCGAATGGCCGGAGATTCCAAATCAGGACGTTCGCAGATTGCAAGAAACAATCCGGAGGACCCTAAGGACCCATCCCATAGATCCTTACAAGCCGACCTGTGTGGCCCTAAGAGAAGGGCCCTTTGAGGGCTTAAGGGTCCCACAGCTCGACACCAGGACCTCCCCCCCGGCCCTCCCAAGAAGTGTCTACTTGGATCTGACAAGGGGCCCTTGGTAGGGGCTTTATAGGGGTACCTGCAGCTTGAACGGGACCCTCCTCCCCGGCCATCATCAGGTGGCCCTTGCGGCCACTAAGAAGTGCCCAGGCGGCCTGACAAGGGCCCTTTGGGGGTAAGGGGCCCGCAGCTCGAAAACGGGGGCCCCCCCCTCCCCAGCCCTTGTAAGCGCCTTGACCAGCACTGATTAGTGCCTTTCTTGGGGGTTTGCAGCTCGAACCGGAACTTCCTATCGGCTCGTTAAAGGGCCAACTGCGGCAGGTCTTTGTTTCATCCAGTGACACCAGCTCCGCTGAGGCCACCGGACCCAAGAAGACCCAATGTCAGCCGCCAGGGGAACCTCTGGTGCCGGTGCCTCAACGAGGCCGGGTGTTGACCGGCGTCTTGATCTGACGTCTTTTTTCTGCCATCTACTGCGATGACTTTTGATTCTGCCGCTGAGGTTTGCACCTCTTTATATAGGTTGCAGAAAACCCTAATGGTTTCTGATGTGGTCAATGTATTCAAGCGTGGTTACATGGTTACTTTTAATCAACATATTTCAGAAAATCTGATTGGTTAATGTTAAACCATGTAAACCAAGCATTGAAAATTGACCAATGGTTAGTGTTTTCAGCAAACGTATATAAAGATGAGTGGGCAAACTCCACGGAGCTCAGAAGTCATTGCAGAGTAGAGGCAGCAGAAGAAAAAAAGATGCCCCAGCGGCGCTGGTGTCACCTCCCGGAGGGAATGGGGGAGGTCCGGCTCGAGATGCGGGACCCCTTTAAACCCCAAAGGGCCCTGTCAGGAACACAAGGGCACTTCTAAGTGCCGTAGGGCCCAGATAGTGGCCAGGGAGGGGGTCCCGAACATCCGGCGTGGGATTTTCAGCCATTCGGCAAATCCGCGAGCGGCCATTTTTCGGGGGATCTCGCGGCTGTTTCAGGGGTTTCTGAAACGCGGCCTGCTGAACGTTCGAAAATCCTTGTACATTTCCAGAATCTCAAATGTTCGAGGATTTTCGAAAAATGTCCGCGAGTCCGAGAAATCAAACTACTTCCAAACCCAAACTATTTGAATGTTGAGTTTGTCCGACAACTATCAAGTTCAACCGAACTCGGTGTTTTCGTTCACAGTCTCACCCTATCAGAAGGCTGGAAGAAGCAGTTTTCTTTAGTTGCTGCCGCACCTTTATAGAAATGAACAGTGGAAGTTACAAAATAGCAAACCCGGAACCCTCCTGCCACTACTTTACATTTGAACCGTTTTTTTAAAAAATTTATTTGCTCTATGTTCTCTCCAATAACCAATCACCGATGATAGGATTAGATATTTAACAGCAGTGACGACTCATCACTACAAGATTATTTATGAGTTGTCATTTATAAGCACGAGGAGCCATAAAGGTAATAAATAGTTTAACGTTATCTCCATACCCCACCTAGAATTTAAGATTTGGTGTATCAGCGAGTGCCAGATCCCAACAGTGAATAGATTATGTACCCCTCTATTTTTTTTTTGTTTTTGTTTTTTTTTTATTAAACCATTGTTCATTTATATTACGGTTTAATTTTACAAAGATGGTTAGAACCAAATCTACTTGGCCCCCAACAGGTAACCTCCTGACGTCAGGAATTTCGCATGTCTCATAGGGTGCAACATCTTCGCGTTTAAAGCGAACGGTAACTGAGTTTGGGAGTGTGTAGCTCAGTTGATCGGTGAGTTCCACACCAGGTGTTACAGGCCAATAGAAGATGAAATGAAAGCGTGATCTGTGCCTTTAACACCGGTTGTTGCTCTTCTTACTGGAAAAATAGAAGATCTGAAAGGGGGGATGGGGATATGCTGTACTACTGGATGGCAAAATGTCCCTTCTGTGATGTTGGAGCATGCTTTATCTCTTTTTCTCAACCAAGGTAATTTGATGAACCAGGTTTTGAAAATCCGAAGATTACCAATGGGATTTTAGAAAATCCTTGAAGAAAATAAAAAATTTTCTATTAAAAAAAAAAATTCGAGTTTATTTGGATTTTCGAAGGCTGCAGAAGGAGACTGCCAGTTGTCATTAATCTTCAATCATAGGCAGTTGCCTCGGACCCGCAGGTAAGGAAGGAGAGCTAAGGACAAAAGGGACGTCTGAGCCCTGAAGTACAGTAGCAGTGTCTAGGTATCAGAAAGGCTCATCGAGCAATAGCATGCAGGAGAATAGCAACGGGTAGGAGCAGGAGATAGGGCCCTGTTTACCATATAAGGTTCTGGATGTTGGCCAGGGAAAACTAAGATTTCAGCATGAGGCCATCACGGCAACGTGCCGGAGGATTCGCACAACGGAATCATGGTTTTGCATTGCCGCGATTGTGTGCGTGTGATTCTTGTGGTTTTAAGCATGAGATTTTCCCATTTCCATTATGGAAAGCTATGCGCTAAGGCACAACAAAAATGGTTGAACGCATGGTTACCAAAAACACGTAATTGCGCATTGGAAATCGTGGGAATCTGCGTTCCCATGATTTCCATTCTAACCAAATCAGCGTGTGCAAATCGCATATAAACAACAAAAAAGCCCAAAGTGTGGCCAAGCCTTTAGGGGCCAACAAACAACAGTTTGGGGGCCACGGAGTCTCCTATGCCTTGTAAGGGGCATAAATGGACTTGTTCTTAGTGTTTAAGGCTCCATCTGTGATTTTGATGATGACCAGTTGTTGTGTATTGAGGCGAGAATAGGCTAGATTATAACAGTACCTTATGGCAGGTTCATTGGCAACGGCCTTATGACAACTGTACCATAAATTAGTTCTTTACAGTATGAGAAAGTACTGTGTATACACAGTGTGACTATGTGCACAGTGACATCTACTGGCCATTCGTATAACACCACACCAGTCCGCCAACAAAGCAGCTTGCAACCCACTGGCCTGGAACAAGCTAGGTCAGAGTACAAGAGATAAATGTTTACACCGGGGTGCAGAATGCAGGAAACCAGCAGTGCTCGGCTCGACAGAGCCTTCATGCATGGAAAGGGAAGGCTCCCCAGGACCCACAAAGCTTTAACTGTCTCTGGAAAGGAAATAAAACATCCTTTTTTAGGAGGGTTGTATTGATTATTTTAATCATATATAATTTTAAGGAGTAGTTGTGACATCATCTAAATTGCCCCTCCAAAGTTCCGCTTCCAGCCTTGCAACTGATGACCATTAACAGCCCCTAAACCCCATATCAGCAGGGGGGGGGTGCCAAATGTTCCTACTTGGACGGGACCCCCCACAAACTGTAGGGAATGCCGGGGGTGAGGAGGAAATGGGTCAAGGGTACAATCCAAGTCTATAGGTTCTTACAACCGTACGATGTGCCAGACCATGAGCAGCACTCTGCGGAAGGGCCCCCACTGTCATGAGAACAGGACACCATCTTTATAAATCAGCCAGGTTGAGCGGATTGTGATTGTTCCCATATGAAACTGGGCCTGGATTGAAAACAGGATGCAAGGCATCCTTTTTACCCAATGCATGATGGGTCTGGATTCCCAAAAGAATTGGTGAAAAACAGTCTTTGCTATAAGCTGCATCAATATACCTTGAGACATTTGCCTCAATTCCAGACTTAGATATGAGCAGGAATAGTGAAAAAGGCCACTAAATTCGCTCAGACCATTCCATGGATCACACACACACACACACACACCACTGGAACATTGGAAGGAAGTTTAATCTAGATCGCGGGGAGGAACTTGGGGGCAACCACACCAGTGGGCGCTTCATTCGTAGGAGAGTAAAGGTACATACGACCTTAGAATACAGATTTGCCTTCAGAAGGCATCAATGTATTTTGTAGTTTCCATTGAAGAATAACAATAAGAATGAAATCTTTATAAAGTAGTTTACTGCACAAAACATGATTATCATATTGAATGGATCATAACAGTACTAATAATAAATAAAACCAGTGTATGGTCAGTAACACAAGGCAAGATAGGGTTGTCCATATTGTTTACAAAGACATAAAACCAGTAGAATGTTCCTGGTTGCACACAAATTTGCCCTTGGATTGGGGAGTTAGAGGTAACGGCATGAATCGGGAGCACGATACACCCGTGGCCAACGGTGACGGTTGCGGGTGATAATCGTCTGTGCTTTTGCTGGGGTGTCGGTTGCGATCGCCTGGCATGTATGTTCCTACATCTGTGTGATCGGACGGTTCGTGTACAAGGGCTTCACTCCCAGCTAGCTCAGAAGTGGGGTGCGGAAGAGGCCTGATGGGGGCAGGACATTTGTAATGGCGCAGTGATCCTGTTACAATGCAAGTTCAGTGGTGCTCCCGATTAGGGACGTGCTGCCATGACTTCTATTACAAGGGGAGCAGCAGCACCACGACAATCTGCACCTGGACGCTACTTGTGACGGGGGGCAGAGAGATGAGAGCAGAGGAGGGCAAAGGGATGGGGAGAATGGTCAGGATAGGGAGTACACAAAGGGGGGCGGGGCTTCCGGGCCAAATGACTTGGTATATCAATAGTCTAAGTGCTACGATGATCTGACACAAAACATTAGAACAAACAAGACAACAGAGATGATCAATGACACATTCACTGGGCCCCATTCAATGCACATTACGTCAGGCCCCATAATCCTAATATCTGGTGACTAGTGTGCAGCAACAGTAAAAACATGGGGGTTTTTAGTTACACATTTTATGCATAAAGGGAAAAGCCTTCCAATACAGTCAAGGTAACCCAGTATGGAAGGTCCCTAAACAGTTTTACCTTGGGTTCATTTATATGGGCTGAACTCCCGGTCTGGTTGGCATTTCATGGGAAGGTGTACTCCCTGACCTGATTTGTTGTCTCCCAACATTTGCACTAGGCATAGATATTATGATATATGGGCCAGGAATGTGCATGATCATCTCTTTTCCTTGTTTGTTCTAATGGGTGGGAGAAGGTAGGCAGAGCTTTCCAGTCTGCCATGCATGTTTCTGACATGAGGATCGGGAGATTATTCCATACAGTCAGGAAGCGTATCGACCATGGCAATCTGCACCATTTCACACATTGTTTGAGAATCCTATATATGATAATATATATATATTGTAATATATATATATATATATATATGTATCACCTGATTACCCCCTGTATAAAGTCATTATTCTGGTGAATATACCATTTTGCAATCAGCTTTTTCCTAAAGGGTTAATCATACTCTAAAATAATCGAATTTTCAAAAAGTCCTTAGGGGTACAAGATCTATAGGTCCCACTGCTTAAATTCATCTATAGATCCTGAGAATAAAATCATCATTAATCACAGCGTTTATAGAAAAAGACCCCTGTCACTCTCAGAAGCAGAAAATTAATTGTTCACTATCCCTGACCTCCTAACGGGATATTGTCTGCCTGCCAGCAACTTTCTGCCACAATTAATAGAATCAGCAGAGGAAAAGAAAGAAGAGTGAGGGTGGGGGGAGATGTGTAAGAAGAGCGTAGTGACCATGGTGAGGTGTGCAGAGCTCATAAGTGTCGCAGACACTACACGAAGGCAAGTGAAAAGAGGATGGTGGGGGGAGAGTTAGGAGAACTCATTGACATGTAATAATTAATGACAAAGCAAAGCACAGAAAACATGGTAAGACCTCATTTTACTTCTATCAAATTGTTAGTTTCAGAAAATGTAAAGTTTTTTGAGTGGGATAGTGGACCCTGTAACGGACGAAATGTCTAAACATAAGTTTAGTTCAAGGTTATTTTGCCTGTGTAATTAAGACTGTAACTGATGTATACTTATTCAGAAGTAACAACATACCTTAAAAACCACTCTGCATTATTGATTCCTTTCTCCTGTTTCCCATTGAGTCCTTCGCTGATGGTGATGTAAGGTCCCATTAAAGTATATGGGGATTGTGCCAAACTAAGGATTGGGCTCACAAGGAGCTTGTTACAGAAGGAAAGGTGCTTGGGAAACACTAGGAGAGGCAGCACCAAAAAAATAAACATCAACATTTAGGGAAAACTAATAACAGAGATGGTTGAAACTCAGAATTCAAAAAAACGGAACATTCATTTCGAGGTTTTTGATGTTTCTTGCTGATCTATTTTCGAGGGTATTGAAACATTCAAGGTTATTTCTGAGGGTTACTTGAAAAATAACCATAAAAATCCGTAGATACGGGTCCGAAATCCAGAACGATTACCTGGTTTCAAGTAATGGTTCGGATTTGGAACCCGGATTTCCAATCTCTACTAATAAACATTTTAAGTTAGAAATATATCACGATCAACATTCAGGCTCCAATAAATATTCCATATTTCTTAAAGGCATGGTCCACCCCCAAAAACTATATTTCACCCACTATGCGCCCCAGTGCAGTGCATAAACATCATTTACCTACCACCCCAGTACCAAATGGCTGACCCCTGTTATTTGCCCCTCCAAAGTCCAAAAACAATGGCCCAGGAGGCCTAGCAGAGTCCATATAGGAACTCTGCTCCGGTCTTCTATCCAGGAGGAATTTTGCATGCGCACTTCAGCCCTCCTCTCTCCTCACTCCCGTCCCTCTCCACCCGTTTTCAGCTCCTTCCCCTGTTGTATTCCCTTTTTCATATGTTGTAGGGGCTTCCTCCTCCAGCCCCAACTGCATTATTCTTATTTTAGAAAAGACCCCCCAAATTTACTTACCTCCTCTCTCCTCCCCCGTTCTGATTATTACCAGCAGGCCACGTCCGTGATTGCTGCCTTATGGATGCGGCGCCAGTACGGCCCCTGCTTGCAGTTTCATGCAAGCAGAAGCGCCGGCCCAGTGCGGCGGAGGAAAGAGAAGAGGTAAGTAACGCTTAGGGGGGTTTCTGAAATGATAATACTGCTGTTGGGGCTGGGGGGAGGAAAGCCTACCTACAATGACATTTTGTTAAAAAAGGGGGGGACATGCCCTTAAATTATTTAAAAAGAAATGGTTAGCACTATTAGGGGATATAATGCAATAAGTGGTTTTAAAAGGTGGGCCTGTGCTATTTAATCTCCAGCAGCCAATCAAATGTCGATTTTTTCAGATCATGCTGTAAAATACTTTTCAGCATAAGCAAACTTTGCATTTCTTGTTATAAGCCCTATATATAAGTAAAAAAAGTTTGTCTCCCCCCTTTTTTTTTTCTTCTATATGTCAAGGGCTGCTGTGGTACAAACAATGCAAGTCATATTGTCCCCAGACTCAAATTTAAATCTTGAATGAGACTAGGGGATATTTAAAACTCGCACCACCACATATTCACAGGAAACATAACAATTTAAGCAAGGTTTCCAATAAATTAAAATCATTAGCATTTTTTAAAATAATCCTTTCAAATCTGGGCATCACTTGAATTTTATTAGTCCAGAATCCTTCCACCTCCGGGAGGTTTATCATTTTTGTAGTGTGTGAACCATCGCAATGTTTGTGTGTACAGAACACGGTCATAGTCGATCAGTGCCCATTAAAACCACACCAGGGACTGGGGTATAAGGTGTGATGTTCAGATGGGTTACAAAGCAGATTGCAAAAAAGCAAGTATTCGTTTGTATTAACCTGAATGGTCTGGCGGCTTCATATCATAAACACTTTTTGCGCCACATCAGCGTAAAAACTAACCAAGACCAGCAAAAAGGGGTAGGTTATTAGGATTAATTTCCAATGGGACATAAAATTTGAGTCTTTCGTCTCTTAGTTAGTGCTGTGTGCACAATAAACCAGGGCATAGTCTTTCTACGGAGTGTCTCCTGGTTTAGAAACAGTGTGGTATGAGGCAAATCAACATTAAGAAACATGTCACTGTCTATCTTCATTACGTAACTGGCTGTAGGCGAAATATTTGGAAAACCCATTCTACGCCCCCATTAGGGTTTTTAAGGTAGATTATAATAGGTATCTACAACGTCCTGCGTGACATTATCGCATTTAGATACGTGTTCTCATCTTCCAGCAGTTTGAACTCTGCAGGGAGTGGCATTAGGATAAAGCTCAAGGAGGAACACAGTCCCCACAAGAACATACCTGAAGTTTCCCTCATTACCCCATGTATCACGACTGATGGCCATTCGAGAGTCAACGTCGTAACTTTTCCCACTACAAGTATACACAAGGAAAGGGGTATCGGTTTTCGCGATTTTCTGTGAGGATTCATGAGGAACTTATAGGGATAAGGGTTTAACCATATCCCCTAGGCTCTCTTGTGAAATAACCACTGGACATTCTGGTTCATGTAATGGTTCTAGGCTCGATTCTAAGTTTCGAAGACAAATCTGAATCGGTTATAAATATTCTAGCTTGTTTGTAAGCAAGAAAAAAGATTCCAACATATGCAAAGAGGAGGGAGGGCAAAAAATTTGTAGAACGCTGAACTACGTTAGCAAATCGTTATGACTTCAATGGTATCCTGCAAAAAAAAGAGAGAAGGAGTTCAGTCCTAAAAGGTCCAAAAACAAAAAAGGTTCACAGCACATCGTAGGCGCATCCTCACGGCCCTCGTACCACCAAGGGTCAATGTACCAATATAAGAAAATCAAAATGGAGGGCACATTTCACAAAAAGATGATTATCATTAGCAAAGCATATACGTTTCGGTGGATATACAGTTAAGTACAGTTTTAAACAAATATTACTACATCATGCTCCTTATTGGCTTCTCCTGCGCAGGCTTGTCCAAAGTCCAGGAAAATGAAGGGTTGAGCTGTCTGTTCCTGCTCCAATGTTTCTTGCCTTCTGGTTGCCCCCGGGAGAATAGTGACATGCGCTGTGAGACCTTTTCCCCCTCACCGTCACCAATCCACATCATCCTTCTTCATTTTCACCTAGCGTAAAAATCTTTTACACGTATGATAGCTCCCTTGCCTACTCCTAACGGCCGTATTGTGTATTTAAAAAAGCATTCACGATTGGTGCTTTGCCCTTCGTTTTCCTGACGCATTCCGTGACGTATCCGAAAGCAACTCCTTGCAGAATTTTACCAAATTAAAAGTTCTTTGATGGTGTGCGTAATAACATTATTAAAGGGTATGTCCACCCTCCTTTAAATTTTAATATAGTTGTAGGCTAGACCCCCCAGCCCCAACAACCGCTATATTTTAATGTAAGAAACAATTCCCCAAACTACATTACTTACCTCTCTTTCATCCACCGCAAATGCCTCCGACCTCTGCTGCGCGAAAAATGACAAGCAGAGGGGCGGGACTGCCAGGGCCTGAGCAAGCAGCCAATCAGGACGGGACGCGGCTGCTGGTTAGATTCTGAACGGCGGAGGAAAGAGGGAAGGGAATGTAGTAAGATCAGGAGAAGTTTGCTTGCATAAAGGGTATTTTCCAGGAGAGGAGGAGACAATTACACGCTTCCAGCGCCGAACCAATCCTGACCTCAGAGCATCTCCAGTCTTTGCACTGTGCGTTGCCAAGGCGCACACAGTGCGAAAGAAGCGGAGGGACGTTTGGGGAGCTTGGAGCGCTCTCGGGGTAAGTGTCTCCTCCTCTCCTAGAAGTACTAGAAGAACGGGAGGTATAAGAGTAGTTGCATTTACCTCTGTTCTTCAGTAAGTCGTATAGATCAATTAGGAACCAACTTTTGCTGGACAATACCTTCAAAATTCTAGCGGTGGTGTGGCGGGACTAAGTCCTACCACTATGTTAAAGAAATGGGCGGTAGCTAGGGGGGGCAGTCCAAATGGGAGGGGAGAGGGAGGAGAGAGTGGGGGGGCTGCAGGCACATGCCAAAACTTCTCCGGAGGGAGACAGGACGGCAGAGTCCTATATGGATCTCGCTATCCTCTGGGGGCAGTTGTTTGGGGACTTTGTGGGGGATGACGGAAAGGAGAAACCATTGGAGCGGGGGGAGTGGTAAGGATTTTTATTATACTTACAGAGTAGGGCCAAGTGTTGGGGAGGGAGAATCATAGTTTGGGTGGGACATGCTACTAAATAAATTATAGGTTGACCCAAGAAAGAGGGGGCAGTTAGTTGACGTAAGCAGCAAGGAGTCTGGCGGATTACCAGAAAATTAGGACATGGCCCTAAGTTTAATACAGATTATAATCTGATGGTGTATTTAGGATGGATACTGTTGTCACCTAATCCACCATGGGAGGGCATGTGTACATTGTATCGCTTTTTGTAGTGTAAAATGTATCTATTTCGGAGTTTGGAAACAAGGATGACAGAATGACTTGTTGGATATTAAGTTTCCTGGAAAGCCCCAATTGGCATATGACAGACCACGTATGCACTTTTAAATATGTTTTTTAAATTAAAGGGATAAAGGCACTTTTATATGATATAATAAATATGAGCACTTTATTAAAGATGTAAACAGTATTGCACAATGCACAATATCACTTTAAGATGTAAACAGTATTGCACAATGCACAATATCATTTTATTAAGGATGTAAACAGTATTGCACAATGCACAATATCACTTTAAGATGTAAACAGTTTTGCACAATGCACAATATCACTTTATTAAGGATGTAAACAGTATTGCACAATGCACAATATCACTTTAAGATGTAAACAGTATTGCACAATGCACAATATCACTTTATTAAGGATGTAAACATTATTGCACAATAAAATTTTATTAAGGATGTAAACAGCATTGCACAATGTACAATATCACTTTATTAAAGATGTAAACAGTTTGCCCAATGCACAATATCACTTTATTAAAGATGTAAACAGTATTGCACAATGCACAATATCATTTTATTAAGGATGTAAACAGTATTGCACAATGCACAATATCACTTTAAGATGTAAACAGTATTGCACAATGCACAATATCACTTTAAGATGTAAACAGTATTGCACAATGCACAATATCACTTTAAGATGTAAACAGTATTGCACAATGCACAATATCACTTTAAGGTGTAAACAGTATTGCACAATGCACAATATCACTTTATTAAGGATGTAAACAGTATTGTACAATGCACAATATCACTTTATTAAGGATGCAAACAGCATTGCACAGTGTACAATATCACTTTAATACTGGCAGCACTTTTAACTGATGCACCTTGGATAGCTGAATATACAAAAAGTTTAATTGAATAATCACTGTGAGGGGAGGTACCCCATGCACTAAAGAGTTTAAAAGTTGTGAATTTGGTCACTTGTTTTATGGCTTGAGAAAGGGCAGGGATTTGCCCGAAACATTTGCGTTTGCAGTGATGGGTGAATAAGCACTTTTCACAATCTCTGATAGACTGCTCAGACTGAATTGTTTTGGAGATAACAAAGGGTATTTTAACAAGAATGGAATTAACAGGGCTGCACCGACAATAATTTACAAAAAAAAATACACCGTTAACGATCCTGCTGTATCATATGACTTTTACTGCACTTCCCATTTAAAAGGAGAAATAAATTAATGACAGCTGTGTCCTATCCTTGTCCTTGGTATTCCATTATAGTGTGATAATAGAATTCCCCCCATGCAACCTGATTGGCCAGTCTATCAGGGAGATATAATTAAAGTTTTCATTGTTAAAAATGGTGCTAATTTTGCCCCAACCAATCAGATGTTCTTTACCATTTGAAAGCTAACATCTGATTGGTTTGGGCAAAATTAGCACCATTTTTAATGATAAAAACTTTTATTGGAAATTAATTAACCAGACAGTAAGGAAGAATCAGATGGGCCTCATTTACCCAGAGCCACAAATTGCTCCGGGCAAATATGGCTTATGGTATTTAATACTGGATTTGCACCTGGTGGTAAATCCCAAAAGAAATTTTACCCCAGCGCCACTTTACACTTTGGAGTTAAAAGTGGTGCAAATCCTTTATTAAATACATTGCACCGGTTGCACTGGTGTCTTTTGTGAAACTGGTGCAGCCAGTGCAATTATGGAGTTAAACATGCGCTAACCTATTCAATCCTTTGAGGATACAGAGCAGAGGTGACAGGGAGAAGATTTTGCAGCATCCAGGAATGATAGCACATGGATTTCCAGAACAAAGGATATGGCATTCGGCTAAATCAGAAATCAAAAGAATCAATCTGATTCAGATAGGCAAGTGAATTAAATAAGTCAGCATACTATGGTAATACTATCACCATACTATCGCAATACTTTCACTATATTATCACCATACTATCGCAATACTATCACCATACTATTGCAATACTTTCACTATATTATCACCATACTATCGCAATACTATCACCATACTATTGTAATACTTTCACTATATAATCACCATACTATCGCAATACTATCACCATACTATCGCAATACTTTCACTATATAATCACCATACTATCGCAATACTATCACCATACTATCGCAATACTTTCACTTAAAATTCCCATTTTTCAAAATGAAAAGTACTTAGGGCAGGCAGATAGGATTAATTACCTCCCAATTTTGTTTCGTTGAGGAGCTGCAGCAGGTACAGTTATCTTCTGCCAGGTTAGTGTCCTGGGCCTTCCTGTATAAAAAATAGTATCTTCTGCCAGGTTAGTGTCCTGGGCCTTCCTGTATAAAAAATAGTGCTAAAGGACTCAGGAATAGAGATGGATGAACCTTTGAAAGTTCGGTCCCTTTTTGAACTTCTAAAAGAGTTTGAAAGTCCCATAAACAAGAATGGCTGAGAACAGGGTATTTTAACAAGAATGGAATGAACGGTGTATTTTAACCAAAAATGGAATGAAGGGTATTTTAACAAGAATGGAATGAATGGGTATTTTAACAAGAATGGAATATGAACGGGTATTTTAAACAAGGAATGAACGGGGTATTTTAACAAGAAATGATGGAATGATCGGGGTATTTTGAACAATGGAATGAATGGTGTATTTAACAAGAATGGAATGAACGGGGTGGTATTTAACAATGGATGAACGGTGTATTTACAAATGGAATGAACGGGGTATTTTAACAAGAATGGAATGAACGGGGTATTTTACAAGAATGGAATGAACGGGGTATTTTAACATCAGGCATTTAAACCCACTGATTGAATGCTCCCTATATTGCTAGCCACTTGCGTGTGTTAAAAATGTCCTTTGATGTCTCCATAAAATGCGCCTTAGCATTTGTTGTAGATTGTAAAATAAGTGTTTATTCACTCAAGGGTGATAGGTGCATGCAAATAAATCTCAAAGAATGTTTTGTATGGTATTTATTGCATATATATTCTTAAAGGTACATCAAGGAATGTTTTTAACGATGGTATAGGTAAACATTGTGTATGCACTTTTAAATTGTTTTTTAAATAAATGGATATAAAGGCACTTTTATATGATATATAACTATGAGACTTACTTAAAGATGTAAACAGTATTGCACAATGCACATATATTTAAGATGTAAACAGTATTGCCACATGCACAATATTTTATTAAGGATGTAAACCGATTCACAATGTACAATATCAACTTTATTAAAGATGTAACATTTGCCCAATGCACAATATCCCTTTATTAAAGATGTAAAACAGTATTGCACAATGCACAATATCATTTTATAGGAGAAACAGTATTGCACAGCCACACAATACACTTTAAGATGTAAACAGTTTGCACAATGCACAATATCACTTTATAAGGATGTAAACAGTATTGCACAATGCACAATATCACTTTAAGATGTAAACAGTATTGCCAATGACCAATATCATTATTAAGGATGTAAACAGTTATTGCACAATGCACATATCACTTAAGATGTAACAGTATTGCACAATGCACAATATCACTTAAGAGTAAACAGTATGCACAATGCACAATACACTTTAAGATGTTGTAAACAGTATTGCACAATGCACAATATCACTTTAAGATGTAAACAGTATGCGCACAATGCACAAATCAATTAGATGTAAACAGTATTGCACAATGCACAATATCACTTTAAGGTGTAAACAGTATTGCACAATGCACAAATATCACTTTATTAAGGATGTAAACAGTTTGTACCATGCACAATCACTTTATTAGGATTGCAAAACAGCATTGCACAGTGTAAATATCACTTTAATACTGGCAGCACTTTTAACTGAGTGCACCTTGGATAGCTGATATACAAAAAGTTTAATTGAATAATCACTGTGAGGGAGGTACCCCATGCACTAAAGAGTTAAAAGTTGTGACATTTGGTCACTTGTTTTATGGCTTGAGAAAGGCAGAGAGATTTGCCCGAAACATTTGCGTTTGCAGTGATGGGTGAATAAGCACTTTTCACAATCTACAATAGACTGCTCAGACTGAATGTTTTGGAGATAACAAAGGTATTTTTAACAAGAATGGAATTAACAGGGCTGCACCGACAATAATTTACAAAAAAAAATACACGTTAACGATCCTGCTGTATCATATGACTTTATGACACTTCCCATTTAAAAGGAGAAATAATTAATGACAGCTGTGTCCATCCTTGTCCTTGGTATTCCATTATGTGTGATAATAGAATTCCCCCATGCAACCTGATTGGCCAGTCTATCAGGGAGATATAATTAAAGTTTTCATTGTTAAAAATGGTGCTAATTTTGCCCCACCAATTCAGATGTTCTTTACCATTTGAAAGCTAACATCTGATGGTTTGGGCAAAATTAGCACCATTTTAATGATAAAAACTTTTATTGGAAATTAATTAACCAGACAGTAGGAAGAATCAGATGGGCCTCATTTACCCAGAGCACAAATTGCTCCAGGCAAATATGGCTTATGGTATTTAATACTGGATTTGCACCTGGTGGTAAATCCCAAAAGAAATTTTCCCCAGCGCCACTTTACACTTTGAGGAGTTAAAAGTGGGTGCAAATCCTTTATTAAATACTTGCACCGTTGCACTGGTGTCTTGTGTGTGAAACGGTGCAGCCAGTGCAATTATGGAGTTAACATGCGCTAACCTATTCAATCCTTTGAGGATACAGAGCAGAGTTGACAGGAGAAAGATTTTGCAGCATCCAGGAATGATAGCCATGGATTTCCAGAACAAAGGATATGGCATTCGCTAAATCCTCATTGTAAACAGAAATCAAAGAATCAATCTGATTCAGATAGGCAAGTGAATTAAATAAGTCAGCATACTATGGTAATACTATCACCATACTATCGCAATACTTTCACTATATTATCACCATACATCGCAATACTATCACCATACTTGTGAAGGTTCTCATTCATCCAGGTCATGGTAAATCTGTTGTATTCAATTAGATCAACTGGACTTGAAATGAGTTCTTGAAGACGTTTCGCTAGTCATCCGACTGGCTTTCTCAATTCAGAATGACTTGTACAAGAATCTGTGGCAATTATGTACCCTGGAAAATCCAATAGCATATCACAGCCAGGTGTTAAGGTGTGATTAGATAGTGGCTAAGAGGTGTTATAGGAACGCCACGAGTAAGGTGTTTAAAACAGCATAAAACAACTGTCTGCCATGTACAATGCTGTTTAACACCTTACTCTGGGCGTTCCTATAACACCTCTTAGCCACTATCTAATACACCCTTAACACCTGGCTGGTGATATGTAATTGGGATTTCCAGGGTACATAATTGCCCAGATTCTTGTACAAGTCATTCTGAATTGAGAAAGCCGTCGGATGACTAGCGAAACGTCTTCAAGAACTACATTTCAAGTCCAGTTGATCTAATGAATACAACAGATATATCACCATACTATTGCAATACTTTCACTATATTATCACCATACTATCGCAATACTATCACCATACATTGCATACTTTCACTATATAATCACCATATTATCGCAATACTATCAACCATACTATCGCAATACTTTCACTATATAATCACCATACTATCGCATACTACCACCCCCCATACATCGCCTTCCCTACAGCTACTATCGCAATCAATACTTTCACTATATTATCACCATACTATCGCAATACTATCACCAAACTATAGCAATACTTTCACTATATTATCACCATACTATTGCAATACTTTCACTATATTATCACCATACTATCGCAATACTTTCACTATATTATCGCAATACTTTCACTATATTATCGCAGTACTTTCACTATATTGTGACCATACTATCGCAATACTATCACCATACTATCGCAATACTTCCACTATATTATAACCATACTATGACAATACTTTCACTATATTATCACCATACTATCGCAATACTTTCACTATATTATCACCATACTATTGCAATACTTTCACTATATTATCACCATACTATCGCAATACTTTCACTATATTATCACCATACTATCGCAATACTATCACCATACTATCGCAATACTTTCACTATATTATCACCATACTATCGCAATACTATCACCATACTATCGCAATACTTTCACTATAAAATCACCATACTATCGCAATACTATCACCATACTATAGCAATACTATCACCATACTATCGCAATACTTTCACTATAAAATCACCATACTATCACCATAGTATAACTATAGTATCACAGTGGTTAGCACTGATGGTATATTACTATATTATAACCATACTATTGCAATACTATCACCATACTATAGCAATGCTTTCACCATAGAATCACAATACTATCACCATAGTATAACTATAGTATCACAGTGGTTAGCACTGATGCCTGTCAGTGCTGAGGATAAATCAAATACACTGGTGATTGGAGCGTGCCGGACGATCTATGTGCTGGGGGAAGAGTTGGTAATTAAATAAGAAACAAAATATCCAATTGTAGGAAATAGTCTGGCTATTAGCTTTTCAAACGTTGCGAAGCTGAAACATTATAGAATCAAAAACTTTGTGGCAAATCTTAGCATTTGAAACAGAAATAACTTACACACTGTAACGGTGTGGGCCGGGTGGACACACCCCGGACCCAGGCGCCTCAGTGTGTAGCCGCTTCCAAAACACGATTAGCAGAAACACATTTCCAAGACTATTTGAAATGGGAAAGAAGCTCACCAGTCACAAAGGGTGGTCCAGGTGCTGCCTAGCCCTGGACCCCTCATAAGGTCCGAGTCAACAATGCGTTTAGAGACCTCAGTTCTCTGACGAAGTGCCAGATTAGGCACGAAACGCGTTAGACATGAACCTGTCTGTATCGATATATGAGTAAATAGAGAAGGTCTTTAACCCACTACTTCCGTGTGAGACCCGTACATATAGGACTGCTGCAGTCTGTTCCTGATTCTATTGCCTGGCAGTGCTGAGGTCCTGAGTTCAATTCCACCCTTGGACACATCTGCAAGGAGTTTGTATGTTCTCCCCGTGCTTGGGTGGGTTTCCTTTGGGCACTCCGGTTTCCCCCACAATCATAAAGACATACTGATAGGTTGTATGTGTACATAAAGTGATTAGATTGTAAGCTCTTCGGGGCAGGGCCTGGTGTGAATTGAGTAAATAATTGTAAAGTGCTGTGGAATATGTAGCGCTTAATAAGAAATAAAATACATACATACTATCACAATACTACCATACTATCGCCATACTATCACCATACTATTACTATACTATCACCCTACTTTCGCAATTCTATTGCAATACTATTGCAGTACTATCACTATAATGTCATCATGCTATCACTATCCCTTCACTATCACCGTTCTATTGCAATACTATCACCATACTATGAATATATTATAACCATGCTATCCTCAAACTATCAACATACTGTCTCCATACTATCACTATAATATCACTAAACTACACATACATACTATAAGACACTAATACTTGGGGTAGCACAGTGACTTCTGAGTTCAAGTTTGAGTGATTTCTCAGCTCTCGGTTTTTTCCCACCATCATAAAGACATTCTGGTAGGTTGTGTGTGTGAATTGAATGAACATAACCAAAAATTCAAGATATTTTAAAGAATCACTTGCAGGAGAGTGACTACAAGCAGGTGGCAGGGCCAAGCCACATTAGTGCGCTGACATGCATGAGATCCGTTAATCTTGCATGCCTTTTTCTAGAGTGCTCGGACGCACTTTAATGTGGCCTTGGCCTAAGACTATGACTATATTGTTCTATTGGCTACAAAATTTCCAAAACACTCACATGAGGTCAAAGAAAAGATAAGGAGAATTAACAGTATTTATAAAGCCATGTCATTGTAAAATAACGATACACACTTTAACAAGCAAGATCATTATTTTACCATGTGGGTGTAATATAACAAACATTATCCTTTTTGTAGGACACAGATGTAAAAAAATACTGTTAATTATGACACAAAATACCATTGTAGTCTTACTTTACCAACCAGTATCATTACATAACTATATTAGCGGTAGATTACGATCATTATAGTAAAATAACGATCGTTACTGTAAAATACCACTTTACTGTAAAATAACGATCGTTACTGTAAAATAACGTTAGTGTTACGTAACGATCGTTACCGTTAAATAACGTTAGTGTTACGTACGATCGTTACCGTTAAATAACGTTAGTGTTACGTAACGATCGTTACCGTAAATAACGTTAGTTGTTACATAACGATCGTTACCGTTAAATAAACGTTAGTGTTACAAAAACGATCGTACCAGGTTAAATAACGTTAGTGTTACGTAACGATCGTTACCGTTAAATAACGTTAGTGTTACAAAACGATCGTTACCGTTAAATAACGTTAGTGTTACAAAACGATCGTTACCGTTAAATAACGTTAGTGTTACAAAACGATCGTTACCGTTAAATAACGTTAGTGTTACATAACGATCGTTACTGTAAAAAACGTTGTGTTGTTAACGATCGTTACCGTTAAATAACGTTAGTGTTACAAAACGATCGTTACCGTTAATAACGTTAGTGTTACAAAACGATCGTTACCGTTAAATCTTTATCAGAATTGGTTACAATCAGATTCTTTCAGAAACAATCTAAAGGTGCCCATACACTACATAAGACATTAGACAATGTCCAATCTTTCATAAGACAATGTCCAATCTATATAAGAACCGCCTAGCCCGTTCTCATACAATCAATTTGAGATGACAAAATGAATGGGTCAGATAGGAAACCTCAAGATAAAAAACGCTGCTTGTAAAATGTGGTCTTGAGACATTAGATAGATCTCTCAAATCTACCTAAGTCTGCCTGTGTTGGGCCACCTTAAGGCTGGGTACACATGGCAGATTTGGGTAGAAATTGGGTAGAAAATCTGTGCTGCTTTGGTCTGCAGCTGCATTCGATGTCCGAATAGGACGAACAGACATTCGGACGTGTCATTAAATCATGGCCAATCATGCGGTTCCCTATGGGACCACGCGATTGGTCGCACGACCGACATTTGTCATAGCGAATGCATGGTTGGGACAAATAGTCCCCTTGTGTGTACCCAGTCTTATTGGTTTGCTTTCTGGAAGAATCTGATTGGTATACTAACTGATTATACTGATTGGTATATAAATTTCTCAAATTTTCGAACGTGGCTCAAAAAATTTGTGGCCCTGCCCACTCGCGGGTGCCTAAGCCCTGCCCACCCGTGGGTGTCTTAGCCCGCCCACCCGCGGATGGCTAAGCCTGCCCACCCACGGATGGCTAAGCCCCGCTCACCTGCAGGTGCCATGGGTTACTCAGACCCCCCCCCCCCCCCCCCTACAGAAAACTCTGTGGAATCAGCCTTTTCAGGCAGAGTGAGAACTGTGCCTGAAAAGGCTGTTTTCACACAGTGAAAGAGAAGGGCTGTAGATTCCCTTACCTTCTCTGTCAGGACTTCATACAGCAGAGAGGAGGAGGGACTTCCTGTCTCCATCACACACTGAGGGAGTCTGAGGCTGTGCTCGCCGGTGACACTGTGTAGGAGAAGCCTTAGGAATGTCACATGTCAGCCTCCCACCCATTAACTTTCTGGTCAGTCATTTCTTTATATCTTGGGCTGTGGAGCATGTAAAGAGGTGGTTGATGGCTCGTTTTAAAGGTAGGAAACTGGCCTTTCATTTAAACTTAACTTGTTTGGAGACCACAGTTCCCCTTTAATGGCAGGTTCATTGGTCAGTTTCAAAAGAAAGCTGGATGAGTTTCTGCAAACAAGGAATGTTGCAAGTTACTGGTATTGATACATAAAGGGAAATTTCCGATTGTCACTTGAAGCCAGTAAATAATTTTTCCAGGAAATAGAAAACCTTTTAACCAGGTAAGTACAAGTAACCACCCACCAGATGAAATCTCCGTAATTTAACCAAACTGATTACAAAGATTCCCCATACAATGTTACTGCTCAAGGGAGACACAGTAAAACTAAAGCAGCGTGTAATCGACAAACACACAAATATTGAACGGTGGTCCAGGTGTAGAAGCCCCAGACCCCTCTCCAGATAATGACATACAAGATGTGGTCAGTAGACGAAGTACATGTGAATCACTCACCACTCTTGGTGGGAGTCTCACGCGTTACCACCCCAAGCTCGTCGCTACGGCTAGAAATGACATGATCAGGATACCGCAACTTCATATAGGTAAAAACTTGTTTTATTGAAGAATCATAATAAACGCACCCAGAGGTCACCTGACGCGTTTCGTACCACACACGTACTTGATCACAGGTAGAATGACTCACACAGGTATCACTTGTGTAGTACATTCCTGCAGAAAGCAGTGACAGGTTGAATTTAAATCATGCTACACCAATGTCCATAAGGAAACTGATTTCTTCATGATCCCAGAAGTAGTGGGAAACAACAAGCTCCCAGCACAACCAAGATACCCAAATCCCTACTTTGCAATACTCAGTGGGACGCTCCCTAAAGCCCCCATAGTGGCACGCCTTGCTGCATCAACTCATGATGGGCTTGTAAACCTCTAAAGGAGGCAAACGCAGTGCGTCAAGGAACTGGTGGACATCAAGGTCAATATTTTTTTCAGGAATTCAAGGTAAGAATTGCAAAAGTATAGTTGTGCAGTAAAATGAGGGACGGGGGGTGGACGGGACACATACATTTTTGCCTTCAATGTGGTCTCCAACCAGTCCCTTCTTTACAGTATATATTTCTACTCTATGTTGCATACAGACATGTCTAAATTTTAAAATACTCCAGTAGAGTGAATTAGAGGAGGGGATTGAGTGTATTGAAGGAGGGGATTGAGTGTATTGGACGAGGGGCTTAAGTGTACTGAAGGAATTTGATTGTGGTGGAGGAGGGGCTTGAGTGTATTGTAGGAGGGGCTTGCCAGATCTTGTATAAAGAAAAGCATTTTCCCTGTATATATCCCCTGAACCAGATCCCATAGACTAACTAAGGTATATTCATTCGTATCAATTGGTTTGCAAGATATGTTAATGTAAAGCTACATTATCACCATAAAGCTGACCAGGGCAGGTTTCCAGTGTAGGTAATATTTCCATTTTTTTGTTCTGGTGCAAACCAGATGAAATATGTGAATGAATTTCCTAGTAATTTAAGGTTATTAAATAAATGTTAGTGGATGTGACAAAATGGTCTTTGTGGTAGGAAATATGAGTGGCTCAGCTGTTGTCCCTTAAAAACTGAATAGTCATAGTGCAATAGAGCAGAAAATTGCAGAACAAAACCCTGCCTTCCTCTGTTATAACAAATGGTAGGAGTGCAGCTACTTTATTAGCTCTGTGACCTGAACGCCACATCAATACCAGGTCACAATAAGTCACAGTCAAGCACCTGGCTGTTGGTTCTCATTGAGTACAGGGTGTTGTAGTTCTGCAATTATATAGTAATATCTATCAATGGGCACAAATAATCCTAAATAGCCCCTCCCAAAATAAAGGGGAACTAAAATTAAAAACCACCCCCTCCCATATAATGTACTAAAAATCTCAAATGCTAGGTCCTTTCACTAGTGCATACGGCAACACAGAAGAGTTGGGATCGCTCCAGGCTCCAAACGCCCCCACTCCAATCAGGCCCCAGCTCTCGAAACTCGCGAGACGTCCCCGCTCCTCTGAATGATGGTCCGGAAGTTCTGGAATCTACCAGAGCTCGTTCCCAACTCCAGAACATTCATATACTGCAGCAAACAAAAAGGAAGATACCGCACCATCTGGACTTAAAATCATTGGTCTTTATTCAAAACATTAACTAGTGAACCCTCCTGTCTGCGCCAATCATAGAAACCAATCATATGTTAACGTTACAGGGTTATTGCAGTTATGTAGCATCTAACTGGTTGTCGCAGATTATTAGCATTGGGCAAACTATGGTACCTCTTATTGCATCAGCCCCATAGCACAAACTAGGGCGCACCAATTGTTAAGACTGGTTTCCCTTGTCTCTGCCACCATAAAAAATGTGCCTTTCTTTTCCTGAACAATATCCCTGGGCACCTGCTGGCATTCTGTCCTTTGATGCTTCATCTCGGCCCTAATAACTGGCGTTAACCCAGTCCACCTGTTTACTTGTCCTTTCAGGATGTCTTCTACCTGCCAAGAGAGAGGTGGATTGCGGCTTTACATCAGGCTGCGCTCTATAACCTGGGACTCCCTCTCTGATCTCTCGCAATGATCCAACCCTGACTGATCCACTTAATTACATAGTGTGAGAAGCAGAAGGAACTTGGCATTCAATGTGAAAACAAGATACAGGAGAATCTCTCTCTCTAGCGGTGGGAACTCTGCTTGCTGGTCAATGAGGAAAGACACAGAAAGACTTTGAATGTATAAGGTGTAAGGTCAGTCCATCTCACCCCTTTAAAAGGGAAACATACATTCTATGTCCATCTCACCCCTTTAAAAGGGAAACACATTCTGTGTGCATCTCACCCCTTTAAAAGGGAAAAATACATTCTATGTGCATCTCACCCCTTTAAAAGGGAAACATACATTCTATGTGCATCTCACCCCTTTAAAAGGGAAACATACATTCTATGTGCATCTCACCCCTTTAAAAGGGAAACATACATTCTATGTGCATCCTCACCCCTTTTAAAAGGGAAATGTACATTCTATGTGCATCTCACCCCTTTAAAAGGGAAACATACATTCTATGTGCATCTCACCCCTTTAAAAGGGAAATGTACATTCTATGTGCATCTCACCCCTTTAAAAGGGAAACATACATTATGTGCATCTCACCCCTTTAAAAGGGAAATTACATTCTATGTGCATCTCACCCTTTAAAAGGGAAACATACATTCTATGTGCATCTCACCCCTTTAAAAGGGAAATGTACATTCTATGTGCATCTCACCCCTTTAAAAGGGAAACATACATTCTATGTGCATCTCACCCCTTTAAAAGGGAAATGTACATTCTATGTGCATCTCACCCCTTTAAAAGGGAAACATACATTCTATGTGCATCTCACCCTTAAAAGGGAAACTGTACATTCTATGTGCATCTCACCCTTTAAAAGGGAACATACATTCTATTGCATCTCACCCCCCTTTAAAAGGGAAATGTACATTCTATGTGCATCTCACCCCTTTAAAAGAGAAACATACATTCTATGTGCATCTCACCCCTTTAAAAGGGAAACGTACATTCTATGTGCATCTCACCCCTTTAAAAGGGAAACATACATTCTATGTGAATCTCACCCCTTTAAAAGGGAAATGTACGTTCTATGTGCACCGCACCCCTTTAAAAGGGAAACATACATTCTATGTGCATCTCACCTCTTTAAAAGGGAAATGTACATTCTATGTGCATCTCACCCCTTTAAAAGGGAAACATACATTCTATGTGAATCTCACCCCTTTAAAAGGGAAATGTACGTTCTATGTGCATCGCACCCCTTTAAAGGGGAAACATACATTCTATGTGCATCGCACCCCTTTAAAGGGGAAACATACATTCTATGTGCATCTCACCCCTTTAAAAGGGAAACATACATTCTATGTGCATCTCACCCCTTTAAAAGGGAAATGTACATTCTATGTGCATCTCACCCCTTTAAAAGGGAAACATACATTCTATGTGCATCTCACCCCTTTAAAAGGGAAATGTACGTTCTATGTGCATCGCACCCCTTTAAAAGGGAAACATACATTCTATGTGCATTGCACCCCTTTAAAAGGGAAATGTACATTCTATGTGCATTGCACCCCTTTAAAAGGGAAATGTACATTTTATGTGCTGTAAGTTTAGATAAGGTGCACGATGAAGACTGTACTAATTGATATGTTTTCTAACGGCTAGGTACAATTCCTTTTTACTGTTGTTCTATGGTGTCATTTCCTTTGGGAATTTCACTATACTTTTCCTGAATAGGAGAATCAGGAGTACCTGTAAATTTGCCTACCGCATTACATATCTTGATATGTAGGCATGCGTCTATAAAGTGTAATCAATGATGCAGCCAGCTTCAAAGGAACAATATATATAAAACAACCTTATTGTATCATTCATATTTTAATATAATCTGGAACCCGATTAGCACTGTTAGTCACTCAGGTTAGTCACCCAGTTAGTCACTCAGGTTGCGCCTGACAGCTCACAACAGATCCTCCTATTCCTAAGGCGTGGTCGCTACGGTGTGTGTGTATATGTACAGTATATATAAATAGTAATAATAAGCTGGTAGAGAATTTCACATAGTTAATGGTATTAGAGATGGTTTATAGTTTTTTTTTTACCAAAACTATATAAATATGAATGATCCATTTTATATAATTATAAATTATTCTTAAGTATCGATATTATTCAATTGTGACTGAACCTTTATCACATATATATCACATACATTTATCACACATATACATACAACAATAACACATATGCCCACACATACAATAATGCCTAACACACGCCCACACACACATACAATGACTAACATACACACTAATACAATAATACATACAATAATAACATAAACACATAAAAATAACCTACACACACATATAATAATGACTAACACATTACAGATACAGTAATAACTTACACACAAACACATAATAACTAACACACACACACAATAACAACTAACACACACAATAACACACAAACGCATAATAACTTACACACAATAACGACTAAAACACAACTAACACAAACACATAATAACTTACACATAATGCAATAATACATACAACAATAACACATATGCCCACACATACAATAATGCCTAACACACGCCCACACACACATACAATAATAACTAACACATACAGTAACTGACACACACACACACACGATACAACACATACAATAATTAAGGCCCACACTTGTATTTAAATAACTATATATATATATATATATTGTGAGATCCATAGGATGTCTAAGAAGAATTTAGAGGCCTTTTTACTATTCCTGCACATCTTTGGTCTGGAATTGGGGCAAATGGTCCAAGGTATTAGTTGGTGCATCTTACAAATGGCTGTTTTTCACCTCATTCTTAAGGATCCAGGACCAGCATGCATTGGTAAAAGTATTGCCATGCATCCAACGTTTCGGGAAATAAATTCCCTTCCTCGAGTTTGAAGGCAGGTCAGCACGGAAAATTTTTTATTCTTATTATATATTGATGGAGTGGGGCTCTATATTAAATGATATGACATTATTTTCATGTTAGATGTCATTATTTGCTGCCTGGCTATTGTTAAAGAGTTTCTCATTATAATAGAGAAATGTTATAATTAGTTTGGATCTTCGTATTCCTGTGTTTTTACTGGTAGGTTTGCAATACCGGCATGTTAATTAGATGGATAGCTTGCCATTTAGTCACAGCACCTTGTACGACATAAATGATGTGGTAATTAAAGTGGGAATATCCCTGTGTGAAATTGGTTTAACGCTGTGCTAATCTCTATGGAATTCTCACATGTAAACTTGTCAGAACCAAACCTACCCAGTGGGCCAGTGGGAAATCACTTTAATCAGCCTGGTAGGTCGCACTATACTACACAGGGTTAGGGAGCACAGAAAAGGCTGCCACCTTCCAGCATGGGCAGACTATGTCTATGAAACTTAAAGGAAACTACATTGAAAAAAATTTACTTTTTAAACATTAAAAGTACCTGGGGCAGGGCCCAGGGGACCTGGGATATCATTTTATTGAGGAGAATCAGCATGCTCAGTTTTCATCTGCCAGGTTAGTGTCCTGAACTTTCCTTCATTAAAGATGGTACTGAAGTACAGAGAAAGCCTGGCAGAAGCAGTTTCCTTTGTACTGGGGCTCTTCACAGAAACGATATAGGGAGGTAGGAATCACCAATCCCAGCTCCCTGCCCCAGGTACTTTTCATTATAGACCACTATAGTTTTCCTTTGAAACATAACTAGTCTGAAGCAACAGCTCTACAATTGATCATTGAGAAATGACATAATTACAGATGCAGTATTTGTTTTTCCTTTAATGACCGTATCATTTCTTATTACAATGTAATGTTAATGTAACGTAATGTTCCCCTTTATTTTTACCGTTTACCTACAGTACATAGTTAAAGGGTAACTGTGGTCTCCAATTCATCCAAACAATTTAGGGTTGTATAAAATGCCCCTCCATGGTACCTTCAAAATGAACCCTATATCCCATCTCTAAACTAAATTAACAAGAAGTTACCCCCCATAATGACTTTTCTTTAGATCGTAGGGCATTCTCTCCCACCCCCAACTGCCAAGTTAAAATCTTAAAAATCCCTCCCAAATAGTACTTACAGCTCCTGGTTCCAGCGTCGTTCTGGTCTGGCTCCCCTGCCTGCCGGATCTACAAGCAAGGGGCCAGACAGGCAGCTGCGGCTGTTTTTGTCTGAGAGGTAGCCAATCAAAGCCTCGGCTGCCAGCAATGAAGGAGACGCTGGCAGTCAGGAGCTGTAAATATAGTTTGACAAAGATTTTTTAACTTGTAACTTAGTTAAAGTTATAAGTTGAGGGTGGGAGGGTTTGCCCTAAAATATGCCTTAAGGTTTTTAAGCTAGGGGACATTTTTGCAGAGAGGGGTTTGGGAGGGAGGGAGGGGGGTGAAAAGGCTCCTGTGCACATGTCACTATCCCTCCCGGAGGAGAGACAGAAAGCAGCAACATTAGGACAGGAAGACAGCCACTACACTTCACTTTCCTGGACTTTGGACATGGATTGCAGAAGAACCATAAGGAGCAGGATTGTAAGGTAAGGATTTTTTTAAACTGTATAGAAAGGCCAGTATGGGGTAAAAAATTAGTATGGGGGGGTGGACATGCCCTTTAATGCTAGAAAGGTTCAGCAATATTACTTGAATTACTTGCAGTTTTCAGACGTGTGACCAGCCTCTGTCTGCGTTAATAAGCTCCCCTTCTCAACTGTCAGGTTTTCCTCAGCATTAAGTCTCAACTGAGCATGCTCTACCCCTGGGCCGGAGGAGCGAGGCAGAGGTCAAGTGGTGTCACTTAACCAACTGGAAGCAGGTAATCTCAACATTTGCCGCAATATAAATCCTTACAGACTGCAGTGATTCAAAATCCAAAGGTTACAGAGGTCCAGATGTTGATTCAGTACAAAGAGTTATTGCTCCATTTATAGTAAAACAACAAGACAACGTTTACATCACAGTTTAAATCACTCATTTGAAAAGAAGGTTGTCCAAAAGTTTCATGTCTTATTCATATTCTTTTTAAAGGGGAATGGCATCTCCCCCTAGTGGTGCTCTTGTTCACATCACCCTTTCTTTCTGCTCTCCATCTTGGATGAAATAATAATTACAGGCGAGCTACAGGCGCATGGCTATGATCATGAAAGATCCCCTTACTCTTGTTTTGATTTCTATGCAGTTCTTGCTGTTTTATCATTTCACCTGTAAGCAAAAAAACCTGAAAACAATGCGTGCACCCCTGTACACACCAACCCCTAACCCCCCACACACACACACCCTTGCATTCTCAGAGACCTAATGGTAAGTAAAAAGTTATTAAAAAACTAAGATTAATTAGTATATTCCTGTCAGTTACAAGGAATGCAGGAACAAGCCAATGGAACAATAGGTTATCAAAAATCATAAAAAAATCAAAAATGAATGTGATTATATGAAGATTAGAGAGGCGTATCATTAACTAACTACAAACAAACAAAGAAAATGTATTGATCAGAGGTTGGATGGAAATATGGAAAAATACTAGACTTTCCTTTCTATGGGATCTATAATTACACAACAGGGAAACGTGAATAATGTAATTGGGTGAAAAAAAACTCTTAAAGGAGAACTAAACTTCAGTTTTTCAGATCCTAGTGTGAAAGTTTTTCTCCCCAGAACACCTACACGTTGAAAGATTCTTCTCTAGTTATTTGCCTTTAGTAGATATGAGTAATAGATTCTGTAACAAAGGAGGCTTCCATCTTGTTGCCAGTAAAACTCATAGCCCATGTTGGCTTCAAAGAGCCACGCCCCCTGACCCCAGCATTCACTATCTTAAACAAGAATGGCATGATGAACAGGGTATTTTAACAAGAATGGAATGAACGGTGTATTTTAACCAAAAATGGAATGAAGGGTATTTTAACAAGAAGGAATGAATGGGTATTTTAACAAGAATGGAATATGAACGGGTATTTTAAACAAGGAATGAACGGGGTATTTTAACAAGAAATGATGGAATGATCGGGGTATTTTAAACAATGGAATGAATGGTGTATTTAACAAGAATGGAATGAACGGGGTGGTATTTAACAATGGATGAACGGTGTATTTACAAATGGAATGAACGGGGTATTTTAACAAGAATGGAATGAACGGGGTATTTTACAAGAATGGAATGAACGGGGTATTTTAACATCAGGCATTTAAACCCACTGATTGAATGCTCCCTATATTGCTAGCCACTTGCGTGTGTTAAAAATGTCCTTTGATGTCTCCATAAAATGCGCCTTAGCATTTGTTGTAGATTGTAAAATAAGTGTTTATTCACTCAAGGGTGATAGGTGCATGCAAATAAATCTCAAAGAATGTTTTGTATGGTATTTATTGCATATATATTCTTAAAGGTACATCAAGGAATGTTTTTAACGATGGTATAGGTAAACATTGTGTATGCACTTTTAAATTGTTTTTTAAATAAATGGATATAAAGGCACTTTTATATGATATATAACTATGAGACTTATTAAAGATGTAAACAGTATTGCACAATGCACATATATTTAAGATGTAAACAGTATTGCCACATGCACAATATTTTATTAAGGATGTAAACCGATTCACAATGTACAATATCAACTTTATTAAAGATGTAACATTTGCCCAATGCACAATATCCCTTTATTAAAGATGTAAAACAGTATTGCACAATGCACAATATCATTTTATAGGAGAAACAGTATTGCACAGCAACACAACACACTTTAAGATGTAAACAGTTTGCACAATGCACAATATCACTTTATAAGGATGTAAACAGTATTGCACAATGCACAATATCACTTTAAGATGTAAACAGTATTGCCAATGACCAATATCATTATTAAGGATGTAAACAGTTATTGCACAATGCACATATCACTTAAGATGTAACAGTATTGCACAATGCACAATATCACTTAAGAGTAAACAGTATGCACAATGCACAATACACTTTAAGATGTTGTAAACAGTATTGCACAATGCACAATATCACTTTAAGATGTAAACAGTATGCGCACAATGCACAAATCAATTAGATGTAAACAGTATTGCACAATGCACAATATCACTTTAAGGTGTAAACAGTATTGCACAATGCACAAATATCACTTATAAGGATGTAAACAGTTTGTACCATGCACCAACTCACTTTATTAAGGATTGCAAACACATTGCACAGTGTAAATATCACTTTAATACTGGCAGCACTTTTAACTGAGCACCTTGGATAGCTGAATATACAAAAAGTTTAATTGAATAATCACTGTGAGGGAGGTACCCCATGCACTAAAGAGTTAAAAGTTGTGAATTTGGTCACTGTTTTATGGCTTGAAGAAAGGCAGAGAGATTTGCCCGAAACATTTGCGTTTGCAGTGATGGGTGAATAAGCACTTTTCACAATCTACAATAGACTGCTCAGACTGAATTGTTTTGGAGATAACAAAGGTATTTAACAAGAATGGAATTAACAGGGCTGCACCGACAATAATTTACAAAAAAAAATACACCGTTAACGATCCTGCTGTATCTATGACTTTACTGCACTTCCCATTTAAAAGGAGAAATAAATTAATGACAGCTGTGTCCATCCTTGTCCTTGGTATTCCATTATGTGTGATAATAGAATTCCCCCATGCAACCTGATTGGCCAGTCTATCAGGGAGATATAATTAAAGTTTTCATTGTTAAAAATGGTGCTAATTTTGCCCCACCAATCAGATGTTCTTTACCATTTGAAAGCTAACATCTGATGGTTTGGGCAAAATTAGCACCATTTTAATGATAAAAACTTTTATTGGAAATTAATTAACCAGACAGTAGGAAGAATCAGATGGGCCTCATTTACCCAGAGCACAAATTGCTCCAGGCAAATATGGCTTATGGTATTTAATACTGGATTTGCACCTGGTGGTAAATCCCAAAAGAAATTTTCCCCAGCGCCACTTTACACTTTGAGGAGTTAAAAGTGGGTGCAAATCCTTTATTAAATACTTGCACCGTTGCACTGGTGTCTTGTGTGTGAAACGGTGCAGCCAGTGCAATTATGGAGTTAACATGCGCTAACCTATTCAATCCTTTGAGGATACAGAGCAGAGTTGACAGGAGAAAGATTTTGCAGCATCCAGGAATGATAGCCATGGATTTCCAGAACAAAGGATATGGCATTCGCTAAATCCTCATTGTAAACAGAAATCAAAGAATCAATCTGATTCAGATAGGCAAGTGAATTAAATAAGTCAGCATACTATGGTAATACTATCACCATACTATCGCAATACTTTCACTATATTATCACCATACATCGCAATACTATCACCATACTTGTGAAGGTTCTCATTCATCCAGGTCATGGTAAATCTGTTGTATTCAATTAGATCAACTGGACTTGAAATGAGTTCTTGAAGACGTTTCGCTAGTCATCCGACTGGCTTTCTCAATTCAGAATGACTTGTACAAGAATCTGTGGCAATTATGTACCCTGGAAAATCCAATAGCATATCACAGCCAGGTGTTAAGGTGTGATTAGATAGTGGCTAAGAGGTGTTATAGGAACGCCACGAGTAAGGTGTTTAAAACAGCATAAAACAACTGTCTGCCATGTACAATGCTGTTTAACACCTTACTCTGGGCGTTCCTATAACACCTCTTAGCCACTATCTAATACACCCTTAACACCTGGCTGGTGATATGTAATTGGGATTTCCCAGGGTACATAATTGCCCAGATTCTTGTACAAGTCATTCTGAATTGAGAAAGCCGTCGGATGACTAGCGAAACGTCTTCAAGAACTACATTTCAAGTCCAGTTGATCTAATGAATACAACAGATATATCACCATACTATTGCAATACTTTCACTATATTATCACCATACTATCGCAATACTATCACCATACATTGCATACTTTCACTATATAATCACCATATTATCGCAATACTATCAACCATACTATCGCAATACTTTCACTATATAATCACCATACTATCGCAATACTACCCCACCATACTATCGCAATACTTTCACTCTATTATCAGCAACTATCGCAATACTTACTAATTATCACCATACTATCGCAATCATCCCCAAACTATAGCACATACTTTCACTATATTATCACCATACTATTGCATAATTTCACTATATTATCACCATACTATCGCAATACTTTCACTATATTACGCAATACTTTCACTATATTAATCGCAGTACTTAATCACTATATTGTGACCATACTATCGCATACTATCACCATACTATCGCAATACTTCCACTATATTATCACCATACTATGACAATACTTTCACTATATTATCCACATACTATCGCAATACTTTCACTATATTATCACCATACTATGCAATACTTTTCATATTATCACCATACTATCGCAATACTTTCACTATATAATCGCAATGCTTTCACTATATTGTCACCATACTATCGCAATACTATCACCAAACTATCGCAATACTTTCACTATATTATCACCATACTATCACAATACTTTCATTATTATCACCATACTATCGCAATACTATCACCATACTATCGCAATACTTTCACATATTATCACCATACTATTCGCAATACTATCACCATACTATCGCAATACTTTCACTATAAATCACCATACTATCGCAATACATCACCATACTATAGCAATACTATCACCATACTATCGCAATACTTCACTATAAAATCACCATACTATCCCATGTATACTATAGTATCACAGTGGTTAGCACTGATGGTATATTACTATATATAACCATACTATTGCATACTATCACCATACTATAGCATGCTTTCACCATAGAATCACAATACTATCACCAAGTATAACTATAGTAATCACAGTGGTTAGCACTGATGCCCGTCAGTGCTGAGGATAAATCAAATACACTGGTGATTGGAGCGTGCCGGACGATCTATGTGCTGGGGAAGAGTTGGTAATTAAAAGAAAACAAAATATCCAATTGTAGGAATAGTTGGCTATTAGCTTTTCAAACGTTGCGAAGCTGAACATTATAGAATCAAAAACTTTGTGAAATCTTAGCATTTGAAACAGAAATAAACTACACACTGTAACGGTGGGGCCGGGTGGACACACCCGGACCAGGCGCCTCAGTGGTAGCCGCTTCCAAAACACGATTAGCAGAAACACATTTCCAAGACTATTTGAAAAGGGAAAGAAGCTCACCAGTCACAAAGGGTGGTCCAGGTGCTGCCTAGCCCTGGACCCCTCATAAGGTCCGGTCAACAACGCGTTTAGAGACCTCAGTTCTCTGACGAAGTGCCAGATTAGGCACGAACGCGTTAGACATGAACCTGTCTGTTATCGATATATGAGTAAAATAAGAAGGTCTTTAACCCACTACTTCGTGTGAGACCCGTACATATAGGACTGCTGCAGTCTGTTCCTGATTCTATTGCTGGCAGTGTGAGGTCCTGAGTTCAATTCCACCCTTGGACACATCTGCAAGGAGTTTGTATGTTCTCCCCGTGCTTGGGTGGGTTTCTTTGGGCACTCCGGTTTCCCCCACAATCATAAAGACATACTGATAGGTTGTATTGTACATAAAGTGATTAGTTGTAAGCTCTTCGGGCAGGGCCTGGTGTGAATTGAGTAAAATAATTTTAAAGTGTGTGGAATATGTAGCGCTATAAGAAATAAAATACATACATACTATCACAATACTCCATACTATCGCCATACTATCACCATACTATTACTATACTTCAACCCTACTTTCGCAATCTAATTGCAATACTATTGCAGTACTATACATATAATGTCATCATGCTATCACATCCTTCACTATCACCGTTCTATTGCAAGTACTATCACCATACTATGAATATATTATAACCATGCTATCCTCAAACTATCAAACATACTGTCTCATACTATCACTATAATATCACTAAACTACACATACATACTTAAGACACTCATACTTGGGGTAGCACAGTGACTTCTGAGTTCAAGTTTGAGTGATTTCTCAGCTCTCGGTTTTTTCCCACCATCATAAAGACATTCTGGGTAGGTTGTGTGGGTGAATTGAATGAACATAACCAAAAATTCAGAATATTTAAAGAATCACTTGCAGGAGAGTGACTACAAGCAGGTGGCAGGGCCAAGCCACATTAGTGCGCTGACATGCATGAGATCCGTTAATCTTGCATGCCTTTTTCAGAGTGCTCGGACGCACTTTAATGTGGCCTTGGCCTAAGACTATGACTATATTGTTCTATTGGCTACAAAATTTCCAAAACCTCACATGAGGTCAAAGAAAAGATAAGGAGAATGAACAGTATTTATAAAGCCATGTCATTGTAAATAACGATACACACTAACAAGCAAGATCATTATTTACCATGTGGGTGTAATATAACAAACATTATCCTTTTGTTAGGAAACAGATGTAAAAAAATACTGTTAATTATGACACAAAATACCATTGTAGTCTACTTACCAACCAGTATACATTACATAACTATATTAGCGGTAGATACGATCATATAGTAAAATAACGATCGTTACTGTAAATACCACTTTACTGTAAATAACGATCGACTGTAAAATACCACTTTACTGTAAAATAACGACGTTACTGTAAAATAACGTTAGTCAGTAACATCGTTACCGTAAATAACGTAGTGTACGTAACGATCGTTACCGTTAAATAACGTTAGTGTTACGTAACGATCGTTACCGTTAAATAACGTTAGTGGTACATAACGATCGTTACGTTAATAAACGTTAGTGTTACAAACGATCGTACCGTTAATAACGTTAGTGTTACGTAACGATCGTTACCGTTAAATAACGTTAGTGTACAAAACGAGTCGTTACCGTATAACGTTAGTGTTACAAACGATCGTTACCGTTAAATAACGTTAGTGTTACCAAAACGATCGTTACACGTTAAATAACGTTAGTGTTTACATAACGATCGTACTGTAAAAAACGTTCGTGTACGTTACGATCGTTACCGTTAAATAACGTTAGTGTTACAAAACGATCGTTACCGTTAAATAACGTTAGTGTTACAAAACGATCGTTACCGTTAAATAACTTTATCAGAATTGGTTACAATCAGATTCTTTCAGAAAGAATCTAAAGGTGCCCAACACTACATAAGACATTAGACAGATGTCCAATCTTTCATAAGACAAATGTCCAATCTTATAAGAACCGCCTAGCCCGTTCTCATACAATCAATTTGAGATGCAAAATGAATGGGTCAGTAGGAAAACCTCAAGATAAAAAACGCTGCTTGTAAAATGTGGTCTTTAGACATTAGATAGATCTCTCAAATCTACCTAATGTCTGCCTGTGTATGGGCACCTTAAGGCTGGGTACACATGGGCAGATTTGGGTAGAAATGGGTAGAAAAATCTGTGCTGCTTGGTCTGCAGCTGATTCGATGTCGAATAGGACGAACAGAACATTCGGACGTGTCATTAAATCATGGCCAATCATGCGGTTCCTATGGGACCACGCGATTGTCGCACGACCGACATTTGTCATAGCGAATGCTTGGTTGGGACAAATAGTCCCCTTGTGGTACCCAGTCTTATGGTTTGCTTCTGGAAGAATCTGATTGGTATACTAACTGATTATACTGATTGGTATAAATTTCTCAAATTTCGAAGTGGCTCAAAAAATTTGTGGCCCTGCCCACTCGGGGTGCCTAGCCTGCCCACCCGTGGGTGTCTTAGCCGCACCCGCGGATGGCTAAGCCTGCCCACCCACGGATGGCTAAGCCCCGCTCACCTGCAGGTGCCATGGGTTACTCAGACCCCCCCCCCTACAGAAAACTCTGTGGAATCAGCCTTTTCAGGCAGAGTGAGAACTGTGCCTGAAAAGGCTGTTTTCACACAGTGAAGAGAAAGGGCTGTAGATTCCCTTACCTTCTCTGTCAGGACTTATACAGCAGAGAGGAGGAGGGACTTCCTGTCCCATCACACACTGAGGGAGTCTGAGGCTGTGCTCGCCGGTGACACTGTGTAGGAGAAGCCTTAGGATGTCACATGTCAGTCCCACCCATTAACTTCTGGTCAGTCATTCTTTATATCTTGGGCTGTGGAGCATGTAAAGAGGTGGTTGAGGCTCGTTTTAAAGGTAGGAAACTGGCCTTTCATTTAAACTTAACTTGTTGGAGACCACAGTTCCCCTTTAATGACAGGTTCATTGGTCAGTTTCAAAAGAAAGCTGGATGAGTTTCTGCAAACAAGGAATGTTGCAAGTTACTGGTATTGATACATAAAGGGAAATTTCCGTTGTCACTTGAAGCCAGTAAATAATTTTTCCAGGAAATAGAAAACCTTTTAACCAGGTAAGTACAAGTAACCACCACCAGATGAAATCTCCGTAATTTAACCAAACTGATTACAAAGATTCCCCACACAATGTTACTGCTCAAGGAGAGACACAGTAAAACTAAGCAGCGTGTAATCGACAAACACACCAATATTGAACGGTGGTCCAGGTGTAGAAGCCCCAGCCCCTCTCCAGTAATGACATACAAGATGTGGTCAGTAGACGAAGTACATGGAATCACTCACCACTCTTGGTGGAGTCTCACGCGTTACCACCCCAAGCTCGTCGCTACGGCTAGAAATGACATGATCAGATACCGCAACTTCATATAGGTAAAAACTTGTTTTATTGAAGATCATAATAAACGCACCCAGAGGCACCTGACGCGTTTCGTACCACACACGTACTTGATCACAGGTAGAATGACTACACAGGTATCCCTTGTGTAGTACATTCCTGCAGAAAGCAGTGACAGGTTGAATTTAAATCATGCTACACCAATGTCCATAAGGAAACTGATTTCTTCATGATCCCAGAAGTAGTGGGAAACAACAAGCTCCCAGCACAACCAAGATACAAATCCCTACTTTGCAATACTCAGTGGGACGCTCCCTAAAGCCCCCATAGTGGCACGTCTTGCTGCATCAACTCATGATGGTTGTAAACCCCTAAGGAGGCAAACGCAGTGCGTCAAGGAACTGGTGGACATCAGGTCAATATTTTTTTCAGATTCAGTAAGAATTGCAAAAGTATAGTTGTGCAGTAAAATGAGGGACGGGGGGTGGACGGGACACATACATTTTTGCCTTTAATGTGGTCTCCAACCAGTCCCTTCTTTACAGTATATATTTCACTCTATTGCATACAGAATGTCTAAATTTTAAAATACTCCAGTAGAGTGAATTAGAGGAGGGGATTGAGGGTATTGAAGGAGGGGATTGAGTGTATTGGACGAGGGCTTGAGTGTACTGAAGGAATTTGATTGTGGTGGAGGAGGGGCTTGAGTGTATTGTAGGAGGGGCTTGCCGATCTTGTTAAAGAAAAGCATTTCCCGTTATAATCCCCTGACCAGATCCCATAGACTAACAAGGTATATTCATTCGTATCAATTGGTTTGCAAGATATGTTAATGTAAAGCTACATTATCACCGTAAAGCTGACCAGGGCAGGTTTCCAGTGTAGGTAATATTTCCATTTTTTTGTTCTGGTGCAAACCAGATGAAATATGTGAATGAATTTCCTAGTAATTTAGGTATTAAATAAATGGTAGTGGATGTGACAAAATGGTCTTTGTGGTAGGAAATATGAGTGGCTAGCTGTTGCCCTTAAAAACTGAATAGTCATAGTGCAATAGAGCAGAAAATTGCAGAACAAAACCCTGCCTTCCTCTGTTATAACAAATGGTAGGAGTGCAGCTACTTTATTAGCTCTGTGACCTGAACGCCACATCAATACCAGGTCACAATAAGTCACAGTCAAGCACCTGGCTGTTGGTTCTCATTGAGTACAGGGTGTTGTAGTTCTGCAATATATAGTAGTATCTATCAATGGGCACAAATAATCCTAAATAGCCCCTCCAAAATAAAGGGAACTAAAATTAAAAAACCACCCTCCCATATAATGTACTAAAAATCTCAAATGCTAGGTCCTTTCACTAGTGCATACGGCAACACAGAAGAGTTGGGATCGCTCCAGGCTCCAAACCCCCACTCCAATCAGGCCCAGCTCTCGAAACTCGCGAGACGTCCCCCCTCCTCTGAATGATGGTCCGGAAGTTCTGGAATCTACCAGAGCTCGTTCCCAACTCCAGAACATTCATATCTGCAGCAAACAAAAAGGAAGATACCGCACCATCTGGACTTAAAATCATTGGTCTTTATTCAAAACTTAACTAAGTGAACCCTCTTCTGCGCCAATCATAGAAACCAATCATATGTTAACGTTACAGGGTTTTGCAGTTATGTAGCATCTAATGGTTGTCGCAGATTATTAGCATGGGCAAACTATGTACCTCTTATTGCATCAGCCCCATAGCACAAACTAGGGCGACACAATTGTTAAGACTGGTTTCCCTTGTCTCTGCCACATAAAAAAATGTGCCTTTCTTTTCTGAACAATATCCCTGGGCACCTGCTGGCATTCTGTCCTTTGATGCTTCATCTCGGCCTAATAACTGGCGTTAACCCAGTCCACCTGTTTACTTGTCCTTTCAGGATGTCTCTACCTGCCAAGAGAGAGGTGGATTGCGGCTTTACATCAGGCTGCGCTCTATAAACCTGGGACTCCTCTCTGATCTCTCGCAATGATCCAACCCTGACTGATCCACTTAATTACATAGTGTGAGAAGCAGAAGGAACTTGGCATTCAATGTGAAACAAGATACAGGAGAATCTCTCTCTCTAGCGGTGGGAACTCTGCTTGCTGGTCAATGAGGAAAGACACAGAAAGACTTTGAATGTATAAAGTGTAAGGTCAGTCCATCTCACCCCTTTAAAAGGGAAATACATTCTATGTCCATCTCACCCCTTTAAAAGGGAAACACATTCTGTGGCATCTACCCCTTTAAAGGGAAAATACATTCTATGTGCATCTCACCCCTTTAAAAGGGAAACATACATTCTATGTGCATCTCACCCCTTTAAAAGGGAACATACATTCTAGTTGCATCTACACCCCTTTAAAAGGGAAACATACATTCTATGTGCATCTCACCCCTTTAAAAGGGAAGCAACATTCTATGTGCATCTCACCCCTTTAAAAGGGAAATGTACATTCTATGTGCACTCACCCCTTTAAAAGGGAACATACATTCTATGTGCATCTCACCCCTTTAAAAGGGAAATGTACATTCTATGTGCACTCACCCCTTTAAAAGGGAAACATACATTCTATGTGCATCTCACCCCTTTAAAAGGGAAATGTACATTCTATGTGCATCTCACCCCTTTAAAGGGAAACATACATTCTATGTGCATCTCACCCCTTTAAAAGGGAATGTACATTCTATGTGCATCTCACCCCTTTAAAAGGGAAACATACATTCTATTTGCATCTCACCCCTTTAAAAGGGAAACGTACATTCTATGTGCATCTCACCCCTTTAAAAGGGAAACATACATTCTAGTGCATCTCACCCCTTTAAAAGGGAAATGTACATTCTATGTGCATCTCACCCCTTAAAAGAGAAACATACATTCTATGTGCATCTCACCCCTTTAAAAGGGAAACGTACATTCTATGTGCATCTCACCCCTTAAAGGGAACATACATTCATGTATCTACCCCTTAAAGGGAATGTACGTTCTGTGCACCGCACCCCTTTAAAGGGAAACATACATTCTATGTGCATCTCACCTTTTAAAAGGGAAATGTACATTCTATGTGCATCTCACCCCTTTAAAAGGGAAACATACATTCTATGTGAATCTCACCCCTTTAAAAGGGAAATGTACGTTCTATGTGCATCGCACCCCTTTAAAGGGGAAACATACATTCTATGTGCATCGCACCCTTAAAGGGGAAACATACATTCTATGTGCATCTCACCCCTTTAAAAGGGAAACATACATTCTATGTGCATCTCACCCTTTAAAGGGAAATGTACATTCTATGTGCATCTCACCCCTTTAAAGGGAAACATACATTCTATGTGCATCTCACCCCTTTAAAAGGTAAATGTACGTTCTATGTGCATCGCACCTTTAAAAGGGAACTACATTCTATGTGCATTGCACCCTTTAAAAGGGAAATGTACATTTTTATAGTGCTTGCACCCCTTTAAAAGGAAATGTACATTTTATTGCTTAGTGTAGTTTAGATAAGGTGCACGATGAAGACTGTACTAATTGATATGTTTTCTAACGGCTAGGTACAATTCCTTTTTACTGTTGTTCTATGGTGTCATTTCCTTTGGGATTTCACTATACTTTTCCTGAATAGGAGAATCAGGAGTACCTGTAAATTTGCCTACCGCATTACATATCTTGATATGTAGGCATGGTCTATAAAGTGTAATCAATGATGCAGCCAGCTTCAAGGAACAATAATATAAAACAACCTTATTGTATCATTATATTTTAATATAATCTGGAACCGATTAGCACTGTTAGTCCTCAGGTTAGTCACCCAGTTAGTCACTCAGGTTGCGCCTGACAGCTCACAACAGATCCTCCTATTCCTAAGGCGTGGTCGCTACGGTGTGGTGGTATATGTACAGTATAATAAATAGTAATAATAAGCTGGGAGAGAATTTCACATAGTAATGGTATTAGAGATGGTTTATAGTTTTTTTTTTACCCAAAACATATAAATATGAATGATCCATTTTTATAATTATAAATATTCTTAAGTATCGATATATTCAATTGTGACTGAACCTTTATCACATATAATCACATACATTTATCACACATATACATACAACAATAACACTATGCCCACACATACAATAATGCCTAACACAGCCCACACACACATACAATGACTAACATACACACTAATACAATAATCATACATAATAAAATAAACACATAAAATAAACCTACACACACATATAATAATGACTAACACATCAGATACAGTAATACACTACACAAACACATAATACTACCACACACACACAATAACAACTACACACACAATAAACACACAAACGCATAATAACTTACACACATAAACGACTAAACACAACTAACACAAACACTAATAACTTACACATAATGCAATAAACATACAAACATAACACATATGCCACACATACAATAATGCCTAACACACGCCCACACACACATACAATAATAACTAACACATACAGTAACTGACAACACACACACACGATACAACACATACAATAATTAAGCCCCACATTGTATTTAAATAACTATATATATATATATGTGAGATCCATAGGATGTCTAAGAAGAATTTAGAGGCCTTTTTACTATTCCTGCACATCTTTGGTCTGGAATTGGGGCAAATGGTCCAAGGTATTAGTTGGTGCATCTTACAAATGGCTGTTTTCACCTCATCTTAAGGATCCAGGACCAGCATGCATTGGTAAAAGTATTGCCATGCATCCAACGTTTCGGGAAATAAATCCCTTCCTCGAGTTTGAAGGCAGTCAGCACGGAAAATTTTTTATTCTTATTATATATGATGGAGTGGGCTCTATATTAAATGATATGAAATATTTTCATGTTAGATGTCATTATTTGCTGCCTGGCTATTGTAAAGAGTTTCTCATTATAATAGAGAAAGTTATAATTAGTTTGGATCTTCGTATTCCTGTGTTTTTACTGGTAGGTTTGCAATACCGCCTGTTAATTAGATGGATAGCTTGCCATTTAGTCACAGCACTTGTACGACAATAAATGATGTGGTAATTAAAGGGAATATCCCTGTGTGAAATGGTTTAACGCTGTGCTAATCTCTAGGAATTCTCACATGTAAACTTGTCAGAACCAAACTACCCAGTGGGCAGTGGGAAATCACTTTAATCAGCCTGGTAGGTCGCCACTACTACACAGGGTTAGGGAGCACGAAAGGCTGCCACCTTCCAGCATGGGCAGACTATGTCTATGAAACTTAAAGGAAACTACATTGAAAAAAAATTACTTTTTAAACATTAAAAGTACCGGGGCAGGGCCCAGGGGACCTGGGATATCATTTTATGAGGAGAATCAGCATGCTCAGTTTTCATCTGCCAGGTTAGGGTCCTGAACTTTCCTCATTAAAGATGGTACTGAAGTACAGAGAAAGCCTGGCAGAAGCAGTTTCCTTTGTACTGGGGCTCTTCACAGAAACGTATAGGGAGGTAGGAATCACCAATCCCAGCTCCTGCCCCAGGTACTTTTCATTATAGACCACTATAGTTTTCCTTTGAAACATAACTAGTCTGAGCAACAGCTCTACAATTGATCATTGAGAAATGACATAATTACAGATGCAGTATTTGTTTTTCCTTTAATGACCGTATCATTTCTTATTACAATGTATGTATGTAACGTAATGTTCCCTTTATTTTTACCGTTTACCTACAGTACATAGGTAAAGGGTAACTGTGGTCTCCAATTATCCAAACAATTTAGGGTTGTATAAAATGCCCCTCCATGGTACTTCAAAATGAACCATAATCCCATCTCTAAACTAAATTAACAAGAAGTTACCCCCCATAATGACTTTCTTAGATCGTAGGGCATTCCTCCCACCCCCAACTGCCAAGTTAAAATCTTAAAAATCCTCCCAAATAGACTTACAGCTCCTGGTTCCAGCGTCGTTCTGGTCTGGCTCCCCTGCCTGCCGGATCTACAAGCAAGGGGCCAGACAGGCAGCTGCGGCTGTTTTGTCTGAGAGGTAGCCAATCAAAGCCTCGGCTGCCAGCAATGAAGGAGACGTGGCAGTCAGGAGCTGTAAATATAGTTTGACAAAGATTTTTTAACTTGGAACTTAGTTAAAGTTATAAGTTGAGGGTGGGGGGTTTGCCCTAAAATATGCCTTAAGGTTTTTAAGCTAGGGGACATTTTTGCAGAGAGGGGTTTGGGAGGGAGGAGGGGGTGAAAGGCTCCTGTGCACATGTCACTATCCCTCCGGAGGAGAGACAGAAAGCAGCAACTTAGGACAGGAAGACCGCACTAACATTACTTTCCTGGACTTTGGACTGGATTGCAGAAGAACCATAAGGAGGGATTGTAAGGTAAGGATTTTTTTAAAAGTATAGAAAGGCCAGTATGGGGTAAAAAATTAGTATGGGGGGTGGACATGCCCTTTAATGCTAGAAAGTTCAGCAATATTACTTGAATTACTTGCAGTTTTCAGACGTGTGACCAGCCTCGTCTGCGTTAATAAGCTCCCCTTCTCAACTGTCAGGTTTTCCTCAGCATTAAGTCTCAACTGAGCATGCTCTACCCCTGGGCCGGAGGAGCGAGGCAGAGGTCAAGTGGTGTCACTTAACCAACTGGAAGCAGGTAATCTCAACATTTGCCGCAATATAAATCCTTACAGACTGCAGTGATTCAAAATCCAAAGGTTACAGAGGTCCAGATGTTGATTCACGTACAAAGAGTTATTGCTCCATTTATAGTAAAACAACAAGACAACGTTTACATCACCAGTTTAAATCACCATTTGAAAAGAAGGTTGTCCAAAAGTTTCATGTCTTATTCATATTCTTTTAAAGGGGAATGGCATCTCCCCCTAGTGGTGCTCTTGTTCACATCACCCTTTCTTTCTGCTCTCCATCTTGGATGAAATAATAATTACAGGCGAGCTACAGGCGCATGGCTATGATCATGAAAGATCCCCTTACTCGTTGTTGATTTCTATGCAGTTCTTGCTGTTTTATCATTTCACCTGTAAGCAAAAAAACCTGAAAACAATGCGTGCACCCCTGTACACACCAACATACCCCCACACACACCACACACCGTGCATTCTCAGAGACCTAATGGTAAGTAAAAAGTTATTAAAAAACTAAGATTAATTAGTATATTCCTGTCAGTTACAAGGAATGCAGGAACAAGCCAATGGAACAATAGGTTATCAAAAATCATAAAAAATCAAAAATGAATGTGATTATATGAAGATTAGAGAGGCGTATCATTAACTAACTACAAACAAACAAAGAAAATGTATTGATCAGAGGTTGGATGGAAATATGGAAAAATACTAGACTTTCCTTTCTATGGGATCTATAATACACAACAGGGAAACGTGAATAATGGAATTGGGTGAAAAAAAACTCTTAAAGGACAACTCCACCCTCATAAGACATCTTTTAGAAAGAATGCCCTCTTAGATATGTTGATATCAGATATATCATAGTTTATCCTATGAATTCATTACTGTATGCGCCTATGCTTCTGGATGCCTCATGGAAACTGAGCAATTTAGAAACCTGTACTGAGCCTGGGCATGCTCAGAAGAGGCAGAACAGGGGATTAACACTCAGTCATTGGCTGTGATGTCAACGTCAAATCCATAACATTGACAGTTACTAACTGGAAGAACCAGGAAGCAGAAACAGGGGAAACAGGACATTGTGCAGGATTTCAGGTTAGACTTATATATTTCACATTTCAAACTATTACCGGGTAGGGTTTTGGGGGGTGATTTACCTGTATGTAAGTTTCTATTTCAGGGCTGGACTTGCCCTTTAAAGGTGGGTACACACATTAAAGATGTTTGAAAGATAACAGACAGGATCTGCAAGATTCTATCTGTAATTTTTTTAAAGATCTGGATACACCAGTCCCAAGCGGGATTGTGTGTTTCCCTCGGTGCGAGCTCCCTCGGCGCGGAAATCCGCTACACACACTAGTGATAAAGCTCTGATACAGTTGGTATTTGACGGTATCGGGCCTTTATCCTAGCTTAACATAAACACGGAGATGCAGGATGAGACGTACATGGCATGTATTTTCCACACTCCTACCGCACTGCATCATGGGAGGATGAAATGTACGTGTCACCCCTCAATGCCTCCTTGAAGTTTTAAAAACGTTGTAAGCGCCCCACAGTTTTCTTCTAGAACCCTTGCTAACCCCATTACAACAACAGGGATAAAGGGCAGGCATGGGCTACAGGGCACATTTACTGAAAGCCGCAATCGCTGGTTTCCCCATAATTTAATATAGTGGTTGTGGCATCATGTATATTGTGACCGAGCATCACTCTAGCTGGTGTTAGAGTTGTTAAAAAAACGATATTAAAGAGGCTGTGCGGATGGATTCGGGATACACTGCCTGTAAATCTGAACTTGGTCTTCACCGTGAAACAGCTGCTGTAAATTTAGTCCGGTACAGAGAGCATTGTGGGTACAGCCCATTATTTCCAGATTATTCCTCTACCCGGTAAGTCTTTTAAATTGAAGGTTTGATTTTTCAATGTGATTTAAAAGTCGATTTAGATTTAACTTTCCAATATCTCTAACTGTAAATATCTATTATAAATAAATAACTATTTCTAATGGTAATTATTACGTATGAATAACCTATGTCCTGCCCCTGCATGTCCGTATTGTTTAAAGGGCATGTCCAGGCAAAAAAACCCTTTCGATATAAATGCAGAGCAACCCCCCCCAGGCCCCAGTTTCTCATAATTACAGAAATGCCAAAGATGCCCCTGAAGTGACATAACGAACCCGTCTCTCACCCCCTGTTCTTGTTTCGAGCAAAAACAGGAGAAGAAAAGGCTCCATGCTCTTAATTCCTGGTCACAGCTGTCAGGCAATTTGGCGAGAAGGCGTGTCTTAACTGACAGCCGCAAACCAGAAATAAATCGATTGACAGCCGTAGAGCAGAGGAGGAGCGCGAGGGACCGGGTTAGATAAGTCACTTCAGGGGCATCTTTGGCTTTTCTGTGGTTTGGGGGGGGGGGGAGCTCTGCGTTTATATGAAAAGGTTTTTTTTTGCCTGGACATGCCCTTTAATATGAAAGGAATACAAAGTGTCAGTTTGGATGTGTGACTGTGGGAGAGTCCAACGTGGGTTTATTTGCAGTTCGATTTATCAAGTAAGAAAACAGAAAACAATTAATGTTTTAAAATAATGTTAAGCTGTAAAAAACCAAAAGATTTGTCATAAACCGGGAGATTCACCCAGAGCCACAAGCGTTCAAGGCAAATCTCGCATAGTGGATTTACCAGAGGCTGGGCGGCTCTGGGTGAAACTCACCCGCGCATAAGTATTTAACGCTAGCTATCTGCTAACGTTAAAGGATATCTGTTTAACAATGGAAAGTACCTGGAGCAGGATTGATTGTTACTACCTCACAATCAATTCACGAATATATAAGGTAATAAGAGGACCTCCCCCAAAACACTTTGCTAAGACAAATAATACTACAATATGATTCTGAGAAAAACATTTGTCAGCATTCAGACTTACTTAGTAAGTTGGGTGGTCTGGGTGCATATGCCCCGGACCTATCGCTAAGGAGTCCTTTTAATAATCACATATGGGTATATCACATCCAACTCACCCGTATTCCTGGGTGGCCCAGGTGCAGCACGCCCCGGACCCCTTGCTTGATCCACATCCAGGTTACCAACACAAAGTATCGAGCAGCGCACACCGGTACTAAGTTAGCCTATGAGTAAGAGCCTAACGGCTCGAAACGCGTAAGGTTATGGTCTGTACTATGTATTTGCCTTTTTAACATTGTTTAAGAAATTTATAAAAAACGACCACAGCTGAAATTCTTGAAGTACCGGTGTGGGCTGCTCGATACTTTGTTTGTGTTGGTACCTCACAATCAGGGTCATTTACTCAGAGCCGCTATCGCTCTGGGTAAAAGTCCTGTTCAAGATTCAGATCGCATTTGAGAATGTGGGTAAATCCCGGTAAGGGATTTTTTACCCACTGCGGGATTTTAACGCCAGCTATTTGTTGTTCCTGCGCTAAAACTAGCACAAACGCGATAGTGAAGCAAATAGCTGGCGTTAAAATCCTGCAGTACCGGGAGTACCTTACCGGGATTTACCCACATTCACCAACGCGATATTAAATCGTGGAAGGAGCATTTACCCAGAGCGATAGCGGCTCTGGGTAAATAAGCCTAAATGGCTTTTCGCTGAAAAGTATGATTTAATGGGTATAGCAGAAACATGGTTAAATTCTCATGACTGGGCTGTACATTTAGAACTGTACTGTTTTTTAAGTATGTGCCATCCATTTCTATTATTCACAGGATGGTGAGAACATCGTTATCTACCTCACTGTGAAAAATAGGACGCTCGGGGGACCTGGAACTTACCTTACCGCGCTCCATTGCAAGCTGCTCCTGCAACAGCTGTCATGTCCGATCGCACGCCCTATCCTTGTATTGGCGCTCATGCGCCTAAGATAGGGAGTTGGTCGGGACAGAGGCTGTCAGTGCAGGAGCAGCATGCAGTGGAGCGGCGGTAGGTAAGGTAAGTTCCAGGTCCCCGAGTGTCTGTTATTCACAGGGAGGTGGGAATAAGCGTTCTCACGTCCCTGTGAATAATAGAAACGGATGGAATATACTTAAAAAACAGTATTAAGGGGAGTTTAAAGTTTAGATATTGATTCTTAAGCAGAGGCAATATGGGTAGAATTGAGGAACAGGAAGGGGGTAAAGTTATTGTTGATGTGTGCTAGGTCTCTATATTTGGTTCTTACTGTAATAAAAATCCTATTAAAAAGACCTATTAAGGATTTTATTGAGGCTAGGTTATGTACAGTTAATCATCCCAGTTTTAATTATGGAACATTCAGACATAATTAAGATCTAATTTGGTTCTATTGGGTAGTGATTAATAAATCAAACATGGTGTAGCCAGTAACACAAAATATTAAGGTTTCTATAATTACATGTAGAGAGAAAATATTTTGTAAACCGGGTGTAACAACCTACATCGGTTTGTAATACTTTGTAGCAAAAGGTTCCAGCGTTACCAGTTTCCAGAGATTGGTGCTTCCATTATTCTGCTTCAAACTCTTAATTAGTGGCTACAAAAGTAATTGACCCCCCCACTACCACCTTTAAAGTAGTGCAATACCATGTCTGGAACTTGGTATGTTTATAACAATGTTCCATTTCCCCTTAGGACAACTATACTGTTAAAATTCCCATTTTTCAAAATGAAAAGTACTTAGGGCAGGCAGATACTGGAAATGTACATTCATGTGCATCTCACCTTTAAAGAGAAACATACATTCTATGTGCATCTCACCCCTTAAAAGGGAAACGTAAATCATGTGCATCTCACCCTTTAAAGGGAAACAACATCATTCTAGTGAATTCACCCTTTAAAAGGGAAATGTAGTTCTATGTGCACCGCACCCCTTTAAAAGGGAAACATACATTCTATGTGCATCTCACCTCTTTAAAAGGGAAATGTACATTCTATGTGCATCTCACCCCTTTAAAAGGGAACATACCTTCTATGTGAATCTCACCCCTTTAAAAGGGAAATGTACGTTCTATGTGCATCGCACCCCTAAAGGGGGAAACATACATTCTATGTGCATCGCACCCTTAAAGGGGAAACATACATTCTATGTGCATCTCACCCCCTTTAAAAGGGAAACATACATTCTATGTGCATTCACCCTTTAAAGGGAAATGTACATTCTATGTGCACTCTACCCCTTTAAAAGGGAAACTACATTCTATGTGCATCTCACCCCTTTAAAAGGTAAATGTACGTTCTATGTGCATCGCACCCCTTAAAAGGGAAAATACATTCTATGTGCATTGCACCCCTTAAAAGGGAAATGTACATTTTATGTGCATTGCACCCCTTTAAAAGGAAATGTACATTTTATTGTGCGTTGTAGTTTAGAGGTGCACGATGAAGACTGTACTAATTGATATGTTTTCTAACGGCTAGGTACAATTCCTTTTTACTGTTGTTCTATGGTGTCATTTCCTTGGGAATTTCACTATACTTTCCTGAATAGGAGAATCAGGAGTACCTGTAAATTTGCCTACCCATTACATATCTTGATATGTAGGCATGCGTCTATAAAGTGTAATCAATGATGCAGCCAGCTTCAAAGGAACAATATATATAAAACAACCTTATTGTATCATTATATTTTAATATAATCTGGAACCCGATTAGCACTGTTAGTCCACTCAGGTTAGTCACCCAGTTAGTCACTCAGTTGCGCCTGACAGCTCACAACAGATCCTCCTATTCCTAAGGCGTGGTCGCTACGGTGTGTGTGGATATGTACAGTATATAAATGTAGTAATAATAAGCTGGTAGAGAATTCACATGTTAATGTTATTAGAGATGGTTTATAGTTTTTTTTTACCAAAAACTATAAATATGAATGATCCATTTTATATAATTTAAAATTATTAAGTACGATATTATTCAATTGTGACTGAACCTTATCAAATATATCACATACTTTATCACACATATACATAAACAATAACACTATGCCCACACATACAATAATGCCTAACACACGCCACACACACATACAATGACTAACATACACACTAATACAATAATACATACATAATAACTAAACACATAAAATAACTACACACACAATAATAATGACTAACACATGTACAGATACAGTAATAACTTACACACAACACATAATAACTAAACACACACACACAATAACAACTAACACACACAATAACAACACAAAAGATAATAACTTACACACAATAACGACTAAAACACAACTAAAACAAACACATAATAACTTACACATAATGCAATAATACATACAACAATAACACATATGGCCCACACATACAATAATGCCTAACACACGCCCACACCACATACAATAATAACTAACACATACAGTAATGACAACCACACCACGATAAACACATACAATAATTAAGGCCACACTTGTATTTAAATAACCTATATATTATATATTGTGAGATCCATAGATGTCTAAGAAGAATTAGAGGCCTTTTTATATATCCTGCACTTTTGGTCTGGAATTGGGGCAAATGGTCCAAGGTATTAGGTGGTGCATCTTACAAATGGCTGTTTTTCACCCTCATCTTAAGGATCCAGGACCACGCATGCATTGGTAAAAGTATGCCATGCATCCAACGTTTCGGGAAATAAATTCCCTTCCTCGAGTTGAAGGCAGGTCAGCACGGGAAAATTTTTTATTCTTATTATAATGATGGAGTGGGCTCTATATTAAATGATATGACATTATTTTCATGTTAGATGTCATTATTGCTGCCTGGCTATTGTAAAGAGTTTTCATTATATAGAGAAATGTTATAATTAGTTTGGATCTTCGTATTCCTGTGTTTTTACTGGTAGGTTGCAATACCGGATGTTAATTAGATGGATAGCTTGCCATTTAGTCAAGCACACCGTACGACATAAATGATGTGGTAATTAAAGTGGGAATATCCCTGTGTGAAATTGGTTTAACGCGTGCTAATCTATGGAATTCTCACATGTAAACTTGTCAGAACCAAAACTACCCAGTGGGCCGTGGGAATCACTTTAATCAGCTGGTAGGTCGCACTATACTACACAGGGTTAGGGAGCACGAAAAGGCTGCCACCTTCCAGATGGGCAGACTATGTCTATGAAACTTAAAGGAAACTACATTGAAAAAAATTTACTTTTTAAACATTAAAGTACCTGGGCAGGGCCAGGGGACCTGGGATATCATTTATTGAGGAGAATCAGCATGCTCAGTTTTCATCTGCCAGGTTAGTGTCCGAACTTTCCTTCATTAAAGATGGTACTGAAGTACAGAGAAAGCCTGGCAGAAGCAGTTTCCTTTGTACTGGGGCTCTTCACAGAAACGATATAGGGAGGTAGGAATCACCAATCCCAGCTCCTGCCCCAGGTACTTTTCATTATAGACCACTAAGTTTTCCTTTGAAACATAACTAGTCTGAAGCAACAGCTCTACAATTGATCATGAGAAATGACATAATACAGATGCAGTATTTGTTTTCCTTTAATGACCGATCATTTTTATACAATGTAAGTTAATGTAAAGTAATGTTCCCCTTATTTTTACCGTTACCTACAGTACATAGTTAAAGGGTAACTGTGGTCTCCAATTCATCCAAACAATTAGGGTTGTATAAAATGCCCCTCATGTACCTTCAAAATAGAACCTATATCCCATCTCTAAACTAAATTAACAAGAAGTTACCCCCATAATGACTTTTCTTTAGATCGTAGGGCATTTCTCCCACCCCCAACTGCCAAGTTAAAATCTTAAAAATCCCTCCCAAATAGTACTTACAGCTCCTGGTTCCAGCGTCGTTCTGGTCTGGCTCCCCTGCCTGCCGGATCTACAAGCAAGAGGGCCAGACAGGCAGCTGCGGCTGTTTTTGTCTGAGAGGTAGCCAATCAAAGCCTCGGCTGCCAGCAATGAAGGAGACGCTGGCAGTCAGGAGTGTAAATATAGTTGACAAAAGATTTTTAACTTGTAACTTTATGTTAAAGTTATAAGTTGAGGGGGGAGGGTTTGCCTAAAATATGCCTTAGGTTTTTAAGCTAGGGGACAATTTTTGCAGAGAGGGGTTTGGGGGGAGGGAGGGGGGTGAAAAGGCTCCTGTGCACATGTCACTATCCCTCCGGAGGAGAGACAGAAAGCAGCAACATTAGGACAGGAAGACGCCACTAACACTTCACTTTCCTGGACTTTGGACATGGATTGCAGAAGAACCATAAGGAGCAGATTGTGAAGGTAAGGATTTTTTTTAAATGTATAGAAAGGCCAGTATGGGGTAAAAATTAGTATGGGGGGGGACATGCCCTTTAATGCTAGAAAGGTTCAGCAATATTACTTGAATTACTTGCAGTTTTCAGACGTGTGACCAGCCTCTGTCTGCGTTAATAAGCTCCCCTTCTCAACTGTCAGGTTTTCCTCAGCATTAAGTCTAATGAGCATGCTCTACCCCTGGGCCGGAGGAGCGAGGCAGAGGTCAAGTTGGTGTCACTAACCAATGGAAGCAGGTATCTCAACATTTGCCGCCAATATAAATCCTTACAGACATGCAGTGATTCAAACCAAAGGTTACAGAGGTCAGATGTTGATTCAGTAAAAGAGTTATTGCTCCATTTATAGTAAAACAAAAAAGAAACGTTACATCACAGTTTAAATCACCATTTGAAAAGAGGGGGTCCAAAAGTTTCATGTCTTATTAATATTTTTTTAAAGGGGAATGGAATGACACCCTAGTGGTGCTCTTGTTCACATCACCCTTTCTTTCTTGCTCTCCATCTTGGATGAAATAATTAATTACAGGCGAGCTACAGGCGCATGGCTATGATCATGAAAGATCCCCTTACTCTTGTTGATTTTCTATGCAGTTTGCTGTTTTTCATTTCACCTGTAAGCAAAAAAACCTGAAAACAATGCGTGCACCCCTGTAACCAACAACCCATACCCCCCACACACACACACCCGTGCATTCTCAGAGACCTAATGGTAAGTAAAAAGTTATTAAAAAACTAAGATTAATTAGTATATTCCTGTCAGTTACAAGGAATGCAAGGAACAGCCAATGGAACAATAGGTTATCAAAAATCATAAAAAAATCAAAAATGAATGTGATTATATGAAGATTAGAGAGGCGTATTCATTAACTAACTACAAACAACAAAGAAATGTATTGATCAGAGGTGGATGGAAATATGGAAAAATACTAGACTTTCCTTTTATGGGATCTATAATACACAACAGGGAAACGTGAATAATGTAATTGGGTGAAAAAAAACTCTTAAAGGACAACTCCACCATCATAAGACATCTTTAGAAAGAATGGGCTTCTTTAAGATATGTTGATATATCAGATATTTCATAGTTTATCCTATGAATTCATTACTGTATGCCTGCTGCTTCTGGATGCTCATGGAAACTGAGCAATTAGAAACCTGTACTGAGCCTGGGCATGCTCAGAAGAGGCAGGACAGGGGATTAACATCAGTCATTGGCTGTGAGTAACTGTCAAATCCATAACTGACAGTTACTAACTGGAAGGAACAGGAAGCAGAAACAGGGGAGGAAACAGGACCATGTGCAGGATTTAGGTTAGACTTATATATTTCACATTCAAACTATTACCGGGTAGGGTTTTGGGGGGTGATTTACTGTATGTAAGTTTCTATTCAGGGCGACTTGCTTAAAGGTGGGTACACACATTAAAGATGTTGAAAGATACAGACAGGATCTGCAAGATTTTATCTGTAATTTTTTTAAGATCTGGATACCAGTCCCAAGCGGGATTGTGTGTTTCCTCGGTGCGAGCTCGGCGCGGAAATCCGCTACAAACACTAGTGATAAAAGCTCTGATACAGTTGGATTTGACGGTATCGGGCCTTTTCCTAGTAACATAACACGGAGATGCAGGATGAGACGTACATGCATGTATTTTCCACACTCCTACCGCATTGCATCATGGGAGGATGAAATGTACGTGTCCCCTCAATGCCTCCTGAAGTTTAAAAACGTGTAAGCGCCCCACGTTTTCTTCTAGAACCCTGCTAACCCCATTACAACAACAGGATAAAGGGCAGGCATGGGCTACAGGGCACATTTACTGAAGCCGCCATCGCTGGTTTCCCCATAATTTAATATAGTGGTTGTTCATCATGTATATTGTGACCGAGCAATCACTCTAGCTGGTGTTAGAGTTGTTAAAAAAACGATATTAAAGGGCTGTGCGGATGGATTCGGGATACAATCTGTAAATCGAACTTGGTCTTCACGTGAACAGCTGCTGTAAATTTAGTCCGGTACAGAGAGCATTGTGGGTACAGCCCATTATTTCCAGATTTTCCTTATCCGGTAAGTCTTTTAAATTGAAGGTTATTTTTCAATGTGATTTTAAAAGTCGATTTAGATTAACTTTCAATATCTCAACTGTAAATATCTATTATAAATAAATAACTATTTCTAATGGTAATTATTACGTATGAATAACCTAGTGCCTGCCCCTGCATGTCCGTATGTTTTAAGGGCATGTCCAGGCAAAAAAACCCTTCGATATAAATGCAGAGCCCCCCCCCTCCAGATCCCAGTTTCTTAAACTACAGAAATGCCAAGATGCCCTGAAGTGACATAACGAACCGTCTCTCACCCCCTGTTCTTGTTTCGAGCAAAAACAGGAGAAGAAAAGGCTCCAGTCTTAATTCCTGGTCACAGCTGTCAGGCAATGGCGAGAAGGCGTGTCTTAACTGACAGCCGCAAACCAGAAATAAATCGATTGACAGCCGTAGAGCAGAGGAGGAGCGCGAGGGACCGGGTTAGATAAGTCACTTCAGGGGCATCTTTGGCTTTTCTGTGGTTTGGGGGGGGGGGAGCTCTGCGTTTATATGAAAGGTTTTTTTTTGCCTGGACCTGCCTTAATATGAAAGGAATACAAAGTGTCAGTTGGATGTGTGACTGTGGGAGAGTCCAACGTGGGTTTATTTGCAGTCGATTTATCAAGTAAGAAAACAGAAACAATGATGTTTTAAAATAATGTTAAGCTGTAAAAAACAAAAGATTTGTCATAACCGGGAGATTCACCCAGAAGCCACAAGCGTTCAGGCAAATCTCGCATAGTGGATTTACCAGAGGCTGGGCGGCTCTGGGTGAAACTCACCCGCGCATAAGTATTTAACGCTAGCTATCTGCTAACGTTAAAGGATATCTGTTTAACAATGGAAAGTACCTGGAGCAGGATTGATTGTTACTACCTCACAATCAATTCACGAATATAAAGGTAATAGAGGACCTCCCCCAAAACACTTTGCTAAGACAAATAATACTACAATATGATTCTGAGAAAAAACATTTGTCAGCATTCAGACTTACTTAGTAAGTTGGGTGGTCTGGGTGCATATGCCCGGACCTATCGCTAAGGAGTCCTTTAATAATCACATATGGGTATATCACATCCACACTCACCGTTATCCTGGGTGGCCCAGGGCTGCTCGATAGTTGTTTGTGTTGGTACTCACAATCAGGGTCATTTACTCAGAGCCGCTATCGCTCTGGGTAAAAGTCCTGTTCAAGATTTCAGATCGCATTTGAGAATGTGGGTAAATCCCGGTAAGGGATTTTTTACCCACTGCGGGATTTTAACGCCAGCTATTTGGTGTTAAATCCTGCGCTAAAACTAGCACAAACGCGATAGTGAAGCAAATAGCTGGCGTTAAAATCCTGCAGTACCGGGAGTACCTTACGGGATTTACCCACATTCACAAAACGCGATATTAAATCGTGGAAGGAGCATTACCCAGAGCGATAGCGGCTCTGGGTAAATAAGCCTAAATGGCTTTCGTGAAAAGTATGATTTAATGGGTATAGCAGAAACATGGTTAAATTCTCATGACTGGGCTGTACATTTAGAACTGTAATGTTTTTAAGTATGTGCCATCCATTTCTATTATTCACAGGGAGGTGAGAACGTCTTCCTACCTCCTGTGAAAAATAGGACGTCGGGGGCCTGGAACTTACCTTACCGCCGCTCCATGCAAGCTGCTCCTGCACTAACAGCTGTTCTGTCCTGATCGCACGCCCTATCCTTTGTATTGGCGCTCATGCGCCTAAGATAGGGAGCTTGGTCGGGACAGAGCGGCTGTCAGTGCAGGAGCAGCATGCAGTGGAGCGGCGGTAAGGTAAGTTCCAGGTCCCCCGAGTGTCCTGTTATTCACAGGGAGGTGGGAATAAGCGTTCTACGTCCCTGTGAATAATAGAAAACGGATGGAAATACTTAAAAACAGTATTAAGGGGTGTTAAAGTTTAGATATTGATTCTTAAGCAGAGGCAATATGGGTAGAATTGAGGAACAGGAAGGGGTAAAGTTATGTTGATGTGTGCTAGGTTCTATCTTTGTTTTACGTAATAAAAATCCTATTAAAAAGACCTATTAAGGATTTTATTGAGGCTAGGTTATGTACAGTTAATCATCCCAGTTTTAATTATGGAAACATTCAGACATAATTAAGATCTAATTTGGTTCTATTGGGTAGTGATTAATAAATCAAACATGTGTAGCCAGTAACACAAAATATTAAGGTTTCTATAATTACATGTAGAGAGAAAAATTTTCTGTAACCCGGGTGTAAACAACTACATCGGTTTGTATACTTTGTAGCAAAAGGTCCAGCGTTACCAGTTTCCAGAGATTGGTGCTTCCATTAGTCTGCTTCAAAACTCTTAATTAGTGGCTACAAAGTAATTGACCCCCCCCCACTACCACCTTTAAAGTAGTGCAATACCATGTCTGGAACTTGGTATGTTTATAACATGTTCCATTTCCCTTAGGACAACTATACTGTTAAAATTCCCATTTTTCAAAATGAAAAGTACTTAGGGCAGGCAGATAAGATTAATTACCTCCCAATTTTGTTTCGTTGAGGAGCTGCAGCAGGTACAGTTATCTTCTGCAGGTTAGTGTCCTGGGCCTTCTGTATAAAAAATAGCGCTAAAGGACTCAGGAATAGAGATGGATGAACCTTCGAAAGTTCGGTCCCTTTTTGAACTTCTAAAAGAGTTTGAAAGTCCCAAAACGGACCCATTAAAGTCAATGGGGGGGTAAATAGTTCGGAAAGTTCGAATAAACTTTCCAAAATATAGCAGGGTAAACTTACCTTACAGGCCTCTGGGAGATGTTCTGAGGCACAACGTCCATGCACGGGGAACAGCATAAAAAACAGACATAGTGCACAAGCGCGCTACTTCCAGTTTCTGCGTGCCGCTTTCGATAATCCTCGAGGATTTTCGAACGTTCGGTAAAACTCGAACCGCCGCTTCCGAAAATCGCCGAATGGCCGGAGATTCCCAAAATCGGACGTTCGCAGATTGCCGAACAATCCGGCCGGACCCCTCAGGACCCCTCCTAGATGCTTACAAGGACCTTTGTGGCCTGAGAAGGGCCCTTTGGGGCTTAAGGGGTCCCACAGCTCGAACCAGGACCTCCCTCCCCGGCCCTAAGAAGTGTCTCTTGGCTCTGACAAGGGCCCTTTGGGGCTTAAGGGGTCCTGCAGCTTGAACCGGGACCCTCCTCCCCGGCCCTATCAGGGCCCTTGCGGCACTAAGAAGTGCCCATGCGGCCCTGACAAGGGCCCTTTGGGGCTTAAGGGGTCCCGCAGCTCGAACCGGGGCCCCCCTCCCCAGCCCTTGTAAGGGCCCTTGCAGCACTGATTAGTGCCTTTCTTGGGGGTTCTGCAGCTCGAACCGGAACTCCTATCGGCTCTTTAAAGGGCCACTGGGCAGCGTCTTCTGTCTTCCATCCAGTGACACCAGCTCCGCTGAGGCCACCGACCCCAAGAAGTACCCCTGCAGCCGCCAGGGGTACCTCTGGTGCCGGTGGCCTCAACGAGGCCGGTGTTACCGGCGTCTTGATCTGATGTCTTTTTTCTGCCATCTACTGCGATGACTTTTGATCTCCGCGGAGGTTTGCACCTCTTTATATAGGTTTGCAGAAAACCCTAATGCGTTTCTGATTGGTCAATTTATCAATGCTTGGTTTACATGGTTTACTTTAATCAATCATATTTCAGAAAATCTGATTGGTTAATGTAAACCATGTAAACCAAGCATTGAAAAATTGACCAATGGTTAGGGTTTTCTGCAAACCTATATAAAGAGGTGCAAACTTCCACGGAGCTCAGAAGTCATTGCAGTAGATGGCAGAAGAAAAAAAGATGCCAGCGGCGCTGGTGTCACCTCCCGGGGAGGGAGGTCCTGGCTCGAGCTGCGGGACCCCTTAAACCCCAAAGGGCCCTTGTCAGGGCCACAAGGGCACTTCTAAGTGCCACAAGGGCCCTGATAGGGCCAGGGAGGGGGGTCCCGAACATCCGGCCGTGGGATTTTCAGCCATTCGGCAATCCGCGAGCGGCCATTTTCGGGAATCTCCGGCTGTTCAGGGGTTTTCTGAAGCGGCCTGCTGAACGTTCGAAAATCCTTGTACATTCGAGAATTCTCAAATGTTCGAGGATTTTCGAAAATAGTCTCGCGAGTCCGGAAAATCAAACTACTTCAAACCCAAACTAGTTTGAATAGTTTGAGTTTGTCCGAACTCATAAAGTTCAACTCGAACTCGGGTTCGTGTTCCAGTCCATCCCTACTCAGGAAGCCTGGCAGAAGCAGTTTTCTTTGTGCTGCCGCACCTTTATAGAAATGACAGTGGAAGTTACAAAATAGCAACCCGACCTCCCTGCCCCAGGTACTTTTCATTTGAACCGTTTTTTAAAAAACTTTATTTGCACTATCGTTCTCCTCAATAACCAATCACCGAGATTTAGATATTTACACAGCAGTGACCGCTAATCACTACAAGTATTTATTAGAGTTGTCATTATATAAAGCACGAGGAGCCATAAAAGGGTAATAAATAGTTTAACGTTATCTCCATACCCCACCTAGAATTTAGATTTGGTTATCAGCGATTGCCAGATCACCCGGTGAATAGATATGTCATTATTAACTCATTTGGTTCATTTATATTACGGTTTATTTATACACAGATGGTTAGAACCAAATCTACTTGGCCAAACCCATGGTAACTCCTGACGTCAGGAATTTCGCATGGTCTCCATATGGGTGGCAACATCTTCGCTTTAAACTGAACGTAACTGAGTTTGTTGTAGTTCAGTTGTACGGTGAGTCACCCCCAGGGTTTTAAAGGCCAATAGAAATGAAATGAAAGCGTATCTGTGACTTTAACACCGGTGATTGCTCTCTATACTGGAAAATAGAAGATCTGAAGATGGAGGATATGCTGTACTACTGGATGGCAATGTCCCTTCTGATGATGTTGGAGCATGCTTTATCTCTTCTTTCTCATCCCAGGTAATGATGAATCCAGGTTTTGAAAATCCGCAGATCCAATGGATTTTTAGAAAATTCCTTGAGAAAATAAAAAATTTCTATTAAAAAAATAAAAATTCCGATTTATTTGGATTTTTCGAATGGCTGTCAGAAGGAAACCTGCCAGTTTCATTAATCTTCAATCCTAGGCAGTGCCTCGACCGCAGGTAAGGAAGGAGAGCTAAGGACAAAGGGACGTCTGAGCCCTGAAGTACAGTAGCTGTTTCTAGGTATCAGAAAGGCCTCATCGAGCAATAGCAGGAGAATAGCAAAGGGTAGGAGCAGGAGAATAGTGGCCCTGTTATCCATATAATGTTCTGTATGTGGCCAGGGAAAACTTAAGACTTTCAGCATGAGGCCACACGGCAACGTGCCGGAATCGCACACGGAATCATGTGTTATTGCATGCGATTGTGTGCGTGATTCTTGTGCGTTTTAAGCATGAGATTTTCCCATTTTCCATTATGGAAATGCATGCGCTAAGGCACCAAAAATGGTGAATGCATGCGTTACCAAAAAACGTATGCGCATTGGAAATCGTGGGAATTCTTGCGTTCCCATGATTTCCATTCTAACCAAATCGCGTGTGCAATCGCATAAAAACAAAAAAGGCCCAAGTGTGGCCAAGCCCTTAGGGCCAACAAACACTGTTTGGGGCCACTGGAGTCTCCTATTGCTGTAAGGGGCAAATGGACTTTGTTCTTACTGTTTAAGGCTCCATCTGTATTTTGAGATGACCAGTTGTTGTGTATTGAGGCCGAGAATAGGCAGATTATAACAGTACCTTTATTAGCAGGTTCATGCAGGCCTTATACAACTGTACCATAAAATCTAGTTCTTTACAGTATAGATAGTACTGTGTATACACAGTGTGACTATGTGCACAGTGACATCTACTGGCCATCTGTATAACACCACACCAGTCCCAGACAAAGCAGCTGCACCCATCCTTGGACAAGGGTCAGATGTACAAGAGATAAAATGTTACACCAGGCTGCAGAATGCAGGAACCACAGTGCTCTGTGCTCGCAGAGCCTTTCATGCATGGAAAGGGAAGGGCACCCCAGGGACCCACAAAGCTTTAACCTGTCTCTGGAAAGGAATATAAATATCCTTTTTTAGGAGGGTTGTATTATCATCATAACATTGCTCCCAAGTTCCGCTTCCAGTCCTGCAACTGATGACATCACTAGCCCCCTAAACCCCTTATCAGCAGGGTTGCCAAATGTTCCTACTTGGACGGGACCCCCCCCAAATGGAGGGAAGGAAATCCCAAGTCTATAGGTTCTTACACACGTACGATTTGCCAGACCATGAGCAGCCACTCTGCCGTAAGGGCCCCACTGTCTGAGAACAGGCACCACTTTATTAAAATCAGCCAGGTGAGCGGATTGTGATTGTTCCCATATTTAAAACCTGGCCTGAACTTGAAACAAGGGAATGCAATGGCAATCCTTTTACCAATGCATGCTGGTCCTGGATCCCAAAGAATCTGGTGAAAAACAGTCTTTGCTAAGCTGCATCAATTATTACCTTGGACCATTTGCCTCAAATCCAGACTAGATATGAGCAGGAATAGTAAAAAGGCCACTAAATTCTGCTCAGACATCCTATGGATCACACACACACACACACACACACACCCACTGGAACATTGGAAGGTAAGTTTAATCTATCAGGGGAGGACTTGGGGGAAACCACACCATGTGGCGCTTCCTCCGTAGGAGAGTATAAGGTACATACAGACCTGTAGAAATACAGATGCTGTCAGAAGGCATCAATGTATTTTGTAGTTCCATTGAAGAATACAATAAGAATGAAATCTTTTATAAAATAGTTTTACTGCAAACAACATTATAATATGAACGGATAATAACAGTAAATAATAATAATAATACACACTATGTATATGGTCAGTAACACACGGCAATATTAGGGTTTCCATATTGTTAACAAAGACATAAAACCAGTAGAATGTTCCTGGGTGCACACACATTGCCCTATGGATTGGGGGAGTTAGGGTACCGGCATGAATGGGGCACGATACACCCGTGGCAACTGGACGGTTCGGGTGATAATCGTCTGTGCTTTTGCTGGGGTGTCGGTTGCTGATTCGCCATGGTCATGTTCCTCATCTGTGTCATCGGACGTGTGTACAAGGCTTCACTCCCAGCTAGCTCAGAAGTGGGTGGGGAAAGAGGCATGATGGGCAGGACCATTCTGCTAATGGCGCAGTGATCCTGTACAATGCAAGTCAGTGTGCTCCCGATTATGGGAACGTGCTGCCATTGACTTCTATTACAAGGGGAGCAGCACCAGAGACAATCTGCACCTGACGCTACTTGTGACGGGGCAGAGAATGAGCAGAGCGAGGCAAAGGGATGTAGAATGGGTAGGAGTACACAAAAGGGGGGCTGTGGGAGCTCCTGTGGCAAAATGACTTGTATATCAAATAGTGTAAGTGCTACTGATCTGACCAAAACATTAGAACAAACAAGAAAAGAGATGATCAATGCACATTCCTGGGCCCCATTCAATGCACATTCCTAGGCCCCATATATCATAATATCTGTGCTAGTGCAAACAGTAAAAACATTTTAGTTACAATTTTATGCATAAATGTGAAAAGCCTTCCAACTACGTCAAGGTAACCCCAGTATGGAAGGTCCTAACAGTTTACCTTGGGTCATTTATCTGGGCTGACACTCCCTGCTTGGTTGCATTTTCATGGGAAGGTTGTCTCCCTGACCCTGATTTGTGTACTCCCACCCATTTGCACTAGCATAGATATTATGATATATGGGGCCCAGGAATGTGCATTGATCATCTCTTTTCTTGTTTGTTCTAATGGGTGGGAGTAGGCAGAGCTTTCCAGTCTGCCTGCCTGTTCTGACAGTGAGTATCGGGAGATTATTCCATACAGTCAGGAGCGGTATCCCCTGGCAACTCTGCACCCATTGCACACATTGTTTGATGTAATCCATAATATCGATATATATATATATATATATATATATATAATATATATATAATATATATATAGATACACCTCCAAAGAATAGACAATCGTGGGTCTTCACACTGAATCTTTTATTTGTACCTCGACGCGTTCAGCTGACTCAAGCATAGCCGTCTCGGATGTTACAGACGTGAAGGTAAGTGAAATTGGAATCTAGATAGTGAACCCGCTTCCTCCCCTGTGATCCACCCTCCAAATTATTAACCCCTAGAAAGTGCATATTAGTGAAGGATATTCGCAAAGGCCATTGATAAATAAGTTACTTAAGAATCCTCAAGTGAAAATCAGTGTAAGGGTGAGATATAAAATAGACACCAAGGTGTGATAAAAACAATAAAAGCAATAATACAATTGTCAAAAATTCTTACGGTGATAATCAAATAGATGATAACAAGGTAATGATAAAAATTTCACATAATAAAATGGAAAAATATGATCAAGGATACACATGGGCTTGTGTACTACTAAAAATCCTGACCGTAACATTACATGATATAATTTAGTAGGTCATACAAAATGACAAAGGGAAAATACATAAAGTAAGATGAGACAGTATCTAGGCTATATATAATATAGTATTTTCCCTTTGTCATTTTGTCTTACTTTGTTTCACTTTGCTGCCATTATACCACTAAATTTATCATGTAATGTCCGGTCAGATTTAGGAGGACCCATTTGTATCCATTGGATCAGTATAGTATTTCCCTATTTTATTATAGAAATTTTTACAGTACTTGTTATCAGATATTTGCTTATCACCATAAGGAATTTATGACATATTGATTAGGATTTTATTGTGTTTATCACACCGTGGTGTCTATTTTATATCTCTAACACCGTACACTGGATTTTCACTGAGGATCTTAAGTAACTTATCTTATCATGGCTTTGCTAATAATAACTATATGCACTTAGTAGGGGTTAATAATTGGAGGCTGTGGAGCACAGGGGAGGAAGACGGGTTCACTCTAGGATTAAAATTTTCACTTCCTGCAGTACTGTAACATCCTGAGGACCGGTGCTTGAGTCCGCTGAAACTGCGGCGATGCACAAATAAAAGTTTTCAAGTGTGAAGACCCACGAGTGCTCATTCGTTGGAGGTTGTATATGTTGTATATAGATCGACACCGGGGCTAAAGAAATTTCAAAGTGAGTGCGGGACCAAGGCAGACTATAATATATGATATATATATTATGAATATTTATATATATAGATATCATATATATATATATATATATTATATATAGATGTGTATTCACATTGATTTACCCTGTAAAGTTCATTATTCTGGTGAATATACCATTATTGCAATCAGCTTTTTCCTTAAAGGGTATCTATACTCTAAATAATCGAATTTTCAAAAATTCTACCTTTAGGTACAAGATCTATAGGTCCCACTGCTTAAATCTCATCTATAGATCCTGAGAAATCATCATTTTAATCACAGCGTTTATAGAAAAAGACCTGTCACTCCAGAAGCAGAAATTATTGTTCACTATCCCTGACCTCCTACTGGGATATTTGTCTGCCTGCCAGCACACTTTCTGCAACAATTAAGAGAATCAGCAGAGAAAAGAAAGAAGAGGGAGGGAGGGGGAGATGTGTAAGCAGAGCAGTGACCATGGTGAGGCTGTGCAGAGCTCATAAGTGTCGCAGACACTACAAGAAGGCAGTGCATAAGGGAGGTGGGGGGAAGTTAGGAGAACTCATTTGACATTAATAATTTAATGACAAAGCAAGCACAGAAAAACATGTAAGTACCATCATTTTACTTCTCTCAAATTGTAGTTTCAGAAAATGTAAAGTTTTTTGAGTGAGTATAGTGACCCTTTAAAGGAGAATGTCTAACAATAAGTTTAGTTCAGTTTATTTGCCTGTGTAATTAAGACTTTAACTGATGTATATTTTCAGAAGCTAACAAATACCTTAAAACCACTCTATTAATTGATTCCTTTCTCCCTGTTTCCCATGATCCTTCGCTGATGGTGATGTAAGTCCCATTAAAGTATATGGGAATTGTGCCAAATAAGGATTTGGCTCACAGAGAGCTGTTACCAGAAGGAAAGGTGCTTGGGAACACTAGGAGAGGCAGCACCAAAAATAACATCAACATTTAGGAAACTAATAACTAGAGATGGTTGAAACTCAGAATTCAAAAAAACGGAACTTACTTTCGAGGTTTTGAGTTTCTGATCGTATTTTCGAGGGTTATTGAACATTCAAGGTTATTTCTGAGGGTTACTTGAAAATAACCTCAAACATACGGTAATAGGGTCCGAAATCAGAACGATTCACCTGGTTTCAGACGGAATGTTTGGATTTCGGAACCCGGATCCCATCTCTACTAATAACATTTTTAAGGTTAGAAATATATCACAGATCAACATTCAGGCTCCAACTAAATATTCCATATTTCTTAAAGGGCATGTCCACCCCCAAAACTATATTTTTCCCCCACTACTGGCCCCAATGTGCAGTGCATAAAAATCCTTACCTTACACCCCAGCTCCAAATGGCTGCCCTGGTATGCCCCTCCAAAGTCCCAAAAACTGGCCACCAGGAGCCTAGCAGAGTCCATATAGGACTCTGCCTCCTGTCTCTTCTCCAGGAGAATTTTGCCATGCGCACTTCAGCCCTCCTCCCCTCCCTCCGTCCCTCTCCCACCCGTTTTCAGCTCCTTCCCCCTAGTGTAATTCCCTTTTCATATGTTGTAGGGGCTTCCTCCTCCAGCCCCAACCGCATTATTCTTATTTTCAGAAAGACCCCCAAACTCTACTTACCTTCCCTCTCTCCTCCGCCGTTCTGAATTACCAGCAGCCACGTCCGTGATTGGCTGCCTCATGGATGCGGCTGCCAGTCCGGCCCCCTGCTTGCAGTTTCATGCAAGCAGAAGGCCGGGCAGTGCGGCGGAGGAAAGAGAGAAGGTAAGTAACGATTAGGGAGGGTTTCTGAAAATGATAATAATGCTGTTGGGGCTGGGGGAGGAAGCCCTACAACATATGACATTTTTAAAAAAGGGGTGGACATGCCCTTTAAATTATTAAAAAGAAATGGTTAGACATATATAGGGGATAATGCAATAAGTGGTTTAAAAGGTGGCCTGTGCTATTTAATCTCCAGCAGCCAATCAAATGTCGGATTTTTACAGATCTGCTGTAATAATAATATTTTCAGCATAAGCAAACTTTTGCATTTCTTGTTACATAAGCCCTATATATAAGTAAAAAGTTTGTCCCTTTTTTTTTCTTCTATATTTCAAGGCTGCTGTGGTACAAACAATGGCAGTCATATTTTCCCCAGACTCAAATTTAAATCTTTGAATAGACTAGGGGATAAAACTCAGCACCACAACATATTCACAGTAACATAACATTTAAAGCAAGGTTTCCAATAAATTAAAATCATTAGCATTATTTTAAAATAATCCTTCTCAATCTGGGCATCCTGAATTTTTCTTAGTCCAGAAATCCTTCCACACCTCCCGGAGTTTATCATTTTTGTAGTGGTGAACGATAGCAAGTTTGTTGTACAGACATCGGTCATAGTCGATCCAGTGCCCATTAAACACACCAGGGACTGGGGTATAAGGTGTGATGTTCAGATGGTACAAGCAGATGCCAAAAAAGCAGTCTTCGTTTGGTATTACCTGAATGGTCTGGGCTATATCATAAACCTTTTGCGCCACATCAGCCGTAAAAACATAACCAGGACCAGCAAAATAAGGTGGGTAGGTATCATTAGGATAAATTTCCAATGGGACATAAAATTTTGAGTCTTTTTCTCTATTAGGTGCTGTGTTGGCTACAATAAACCCAGTGGCATAGTCTTTACGGAGTGGTACTCCTGGATTTAGAACAGTGTGGATGAGAAATCCAACATTAAGAAACATGTCACTGTCTATCTTCATTACGTAACTGGCTGTAGGACAATACTTTGAAACCCATTCTACGCCCATTAGGGTTTTTAAGGTCAGATTATAATAGGTATCTATAAAGTCCTGCTGGACAATATCGCCATAGATACTGTTCTCCTCTTCCAGCAGTTGTTGAACTCTGCGAGTGGCATTAGGATAAAGACCAAGGAGGAACACAGTCACCACAAGAACATCCCTGAAGTTTCCCTCATTACCCCATGTATCACGAATGGCCATTCGAGAGTCAACGTCGTAACTTATTCCCACTACAAGTAACACAAGGAAGGGGTCTCGGTTCCGGCATTTTTCTTGAGGATTCATGAGGAACTTATAGGGGTAAGGGTATACCATATCCCATGGCTCTCTTGTAAAATTAACCACTGGTAATTCTGGTTCATGTAATGGTTCTATGGCTCGCTTCTCAATTTTCGAAGACAAATCTGAATCGTTATAATATTCTAAGCTTGTTTTAAGCAAGAAAAAGATTCCAACATATGCCAAGAGGAGGATGGGCAAAAATTTGTAGTAACGCCTGAACTTACGTTTAGCAAATCTTATGACTTCAATGGTATCCTGCAAAAAAGAGAAGAAGGAGTCAGTCCTAAAAGGTCCAAAATACAAAAAAGGTTCACTCAAGCACACAGTAGGCGCAATCCTCACGGCCCTCTACCCCAAGGGTCAATGTTATCCAATATAAGAAATCAAAATGGAGGAGCACATTTCACAAAAAGTGATTATTCATTAGCAAAGATATACGTTTCGGTGGATATACAGTTACAGTACAGTTTTAACAAATCCTTACCTTACATCCATGCTCCTTATGGCTCTCCTGCAGTGCTTGTCCAAAGTCCAGGAAACTGAAGGGTTGGAGCTGTCTTCCTGCTCCAATGTTTCTGCCTTCTGTGTTGCCCATGGGAGAATAGTGACATGCGCTGTGGAGCCCTTTTCCCCCCTCCCTCCCACCATCCACATCCATCCTTCTTCACTTTTCCACCTAGCGTAAAATCTTTTTAACGTATGATAGCTCCCTCTGCCTACCTCTAACCGCCGTATTGTTTATTTAAAAAAGCATTCAGAATTGGTGCTTTTAGCCCTTCGTTCCCGTGACGCATTCCGTGACGTTAGCCGAAAGCACTCCTTTGCAGAATTTTATACCAAATTAAAAGTTCTTTTGATGGTTGTGGAATAACTATTAAATTAAAGGGTATGTCCACCCTCCTTTTAAATTTTTAATATAGTGTAGGGCTTAGCCCCCCAGCCCCAACCGCTATATTTTTAATGTAAGAAACTTCCAAAACATTACTTACCTTCCCTCTTTCCTCCACCGCAATGCCCGGCCCTCTGCTTGCGCGAAAATGCAAGCAGAGGGGCGGGACTGCCAGGGGCTGAGAAGCAGCCAATCACGGACGCGGCTGCTGGTAGATCTGAACGGCGGAGGAAAGAGGGAATGTAAGTAAAGATCGGAGAAGTTTCTTACATTAAAGGGTATGTCTTCCAGGAGAGGAGGAGACACTTACACGCTCCAGCGCCGAAATCCCTGACGCCTCCAGCGCATCTCCAGTCTTTTGCACTGTGCGTGCATGCGCACACAGTGCGAAGAAGCGAGGACGCTTTGGGGGCGCTGGAGCGGCTCTCGGGGTAAGTGTCTCCTCCTCTCCTAGAAGATTTACTGAAGAACGGGAGGTAAGAGATAGTGCATTTACCTCCTGTTCTTCAGTAAGTCAGATAGAAACCAACTTTTGCTGGACATACCCTTCAAAAATATAGCGGTTGGTGTTGGGGGACTAAGTCCTACACTATGTAAAATGGGCTTGTAGCTAGGGGGGGGGCGGGCCAAATGGGAGGGAGAGGGAGAGAGAGGGGGGGGGGCTGCAGTGCACATGCCAAACTTCTCCCGGAGGGAGACAGGAGGCAGAGTCCTATATGGACTCTGCTATCCTCCTGGTGGGCAGTTTTTGGGACTTTGTGGGGGATGACGACAGGAGAACCATTTGGAGCTGGGATGTGAGGTAAGGATTTTTATTTACTACAGAGTAGGGCCAGTGTTGGGGGGAATCATAGTTTTGGGGGTGGACATGCCCTCTAATTAAATTATAGGTTGACCCAAGAAGAGGGGGCAGTTATTGCTTAAGCAGCAAGAAGTCTGGCGGATCCAGAAATTAGGTACATTGGCCCCTAAAGGTCTTAATACAGATTATAATCTGTATGTGTATTTAGGATTGGATACTGTTGTTCACCTAATCCACCATGGGAGGGCACTGTGTACCATTGTATCGCTTTTTTGTATGTAAAATGTATCTATTTCGAGTTTGGAAACAAGGATGACAGAATGACTTGTTGGCTATTAAGTACCCTGGAAAGTCCCAATTGGCATATAACAGCCAGGTGTTAGGGACCTTCTGAATGCAAGGTGTGGATGCACTGAATACAACAGATATGGCACACTAGTTTGTTTTAATGCGGGATCCAATCACAATCCGATTGCTCTGTAAAAAGTGCATGCTAGTGTCGGCCAATTGGTCCGGCCACACTAAGGCATATATATAGCATTAAAGTCTTTTTAACTCCATATTATAGGATGTGTGGGTTATGCAAAAATCACCCGCGCATTCGATATTGTATTTGCCCTAGTTTTAGCACTGGATATTAACGCCAGCAAATAGCTGGTATAAAAATCCTGCAGTGGGCACATTTGCAAAGAGCGTTTACCCAGAGCAATAGAGCAACAATGTGTGCGAATTAAAACAAATAGTTGGGCACTAGTCAGCGGATTGTATATATATATATATATATATATATATATATAATATATAGTGCTATTCCAACTAGAGGTGCACCCTCACTTACAATTAAACCATAAAAAAATAACAGAAAAACAGCATTGGAACAAAAGGAGCAACACACAGTCCAATATTTGGTAACAACCGTATAGCAAATTACACCAAGCAAATAAAGTGCGTAGAAAAATGTAACAATGTGCACAAATCTCATGCGTGGAACCCGAAACATTGCATATTGATAATACAGTCATTATTGCATTATATAACTTTTATCTGCAAGATTAACAGGGAGAGGTAACAAAAGTTCTTGTTAAAAATAATGCTAATTTGTCCCAACCAATCAGATGTTAGCTTGTTAGTTTGTTAGTTAGTTTGTTCAATAATTGTTTATACAGCTTTGCACAGGATACACTGATTTTTTGAACGCCAGGTCAGGCAATTTTAAACCACCATGATTTTAAAACACTATGGCCAGGCACTAATGTCACACACAGATCGATGTCACCTGCACTGTTTAACGGTTTAAAGTAATACAAAGTTAAAAAAACCCAGGAGTGGAATATATACATTTACAATATATATATTATAATAAAACACCCAGTCTATGGGGCTTTATAGGCAGTTTTTGCCTGAAATTACTGTACATATATTGTCTAACTTCATAAAAATAAATCAATTAAACAGCCTGAGATTCATTCATATTATTATTCAAAGACATTTGGATCGGGTCAGGTCAGGACGCTCTGGGAAATATTAATAGGAAGATTTGGGGTGTGTAACAACCCTTTAAAGGGACAGGCATGTTAAAAGAAACGTTTATTTTTACACTAAACTAATAACATATATTTGTACAAAAGCCTCTGATGATTTGTCCTGTATGTTCAACAATAAAACCAGAAAGAAACATATTAAAGTGAATTGGTATAATTAATATACACAGACAACAAACACAGGTCGAAATTAACGCAAGAATTAGTGAGGAGTAGTAAATGGGGAAACATTCAATATCTTACCACATTGTCTATCCCAACTCTCTGGTGTTCCTTAGTAGAATGTTGCAACATGTTAGCCTTGGACCTGATGTTCATTCATAAGAGAAGAGTCTGACATCTACAAATCCCATTGCACTGGTGTACTGGGCATTTAAATAAGAGGGAGGAGACATGTATGACGTTGGCACATTAAGTGATAATGTGACATGTGATGACCTAATTATTAAATTAGCAGTAAGCTTTAATAATGTGTTGTATGAGAATTGACATTATTTCCGATGACTCTTGGCTGACTTGCACCTACTTGTTTTTAATTGGAATTCTTTCCTTTTGCATCACACTTTTCTGTGGATATTTAATTGGAACAAAAGGATTTTGGGTTATCAGTTTGGCAGCCCCAGAACTCATTTCATGGCCCTTTCCTCATCTTCACTAGTGATGGCCCAGTTCGCGGGTTCGAACCCGGATCCGCGGCAGATTTACCTCGTTCGTGAACGGCGGATATCTCGGATTTTCTGGTTTTCTGCCTTCCGAACTTTTCTGAACCGCGTTTTCTCGTATTTTCGAAAATGCATGAAATACGTATTTTCGAAATTTTTCGTATTTTCGAGGATTTTTTCATTTTAATGGGTCCGCTCGCAGATTTTCGGATTTTCGAGAAAATTTGCGGATCCTCGAGTGGACCGGATTTTGCGAAGTTCGGACATCTCTAATCTTCACCATAAGTTACAGAGTGTGAGCTCCACAGTCTTGTTCCCATCTACCTTCAGCTATTGGGATCTGGGTGTGTAAACGAGGACACAGGCTGGGAGAGACGTATTATTACAGTAACCGGTTTGGCCTCAAGTAACTTTCCTTCCAGAGAGATGGAATATATAAAGGGAGAGTCGTATAAAAATACCAGATAACATCACACGGCTTTAACGCATTTCACAAAGTAGTAATTTAAAGTAATACATGCCAAGGGAAAAGCTCAACATGTCAAAAGACTTACAGGTCAATGATCTAAGAGTCACATTCGCTCCGTATATTCTTCCTTTTGTTCAGCAAGTCAATATTGGTTTCCATCTTACTCTTCGTGTGTCTTAAACCACTAAAGCCCCACATTAACTATTTTCAGTCTAACAGGGAGATGCAATATAAGTGCACAACCTATGCTAATTGATGTAATATAGGGTTAGCAAGGGTTTTTACTCATTTTGCATCACTTGCACCCTTTGCAAAGGCTTTTTGAAATAGCTCAGTGCAAGCGATGCAATAAATTTAGAGATAATAATTGCACACGTTTTTTGCACCTTTTGTGGCTTTAGAAACATAGTAATTAAGGTTGAATAAAGACATACGTCCATCAAGTCCAACCTATTCACCCTCTTTTTTTTAATTTTAACCCTACCTAACAGTTAGAGGACGGCAAAAAAACCCAGCTAAAAATGGGAAAAAAAATTCCTTCCTGACTCCAAACGGCAATCGGAAAGTATCCCTGGATCAACCAGACCTATATGCATTAATACCAGTAATTCTCCATATTATATAGTATCCCTGTACCAACCAGAACTACAGTATATGCATTAATACCAGTAATTCTCAATATTATATAGTATCCCTGTACCAACCAGAACTACAGTATATGTATTAATACCAGTAATTCTCAATATTATATAGTATCCCCGTACCAACCAGAACTACAGTATATGTATTAATACCAGTAATTCTCATGTGTGATGGTACATTTAGCAGTGGTAGTACGTTAACGGTGGTGGTTAATTTAGGCAGTTAGTACGTTAACCGGTGTGAGGGTAATTTAGCAGTGTGTTGTGTACGTTAAACCGTGTGATGGTACATTTTCGCAGTTGTAGTACGTTAACCTTGTGTGTCAGTTGGACATTTAGCTGTAGTATCGTTTAACCTGTGTGATGGTACATGTAGCAGTTTGATAGTTACCCGGTCACTGGTGTGTGAACATTAGCAGCTTGTAGTAGGAACTGTGTGTTGGTACATTTATCAGTTCATGAACTGGTTGGTTAAATGTAGCAAGTGTAGTCTACGTTAACTGGTGTGTTGAGTACATTTAGCAGTGTGTACGTTAACCTGTGTGGTGGTACATTTCGCATGTTTGTTGTTAGTAGCTTAACCTGTGTGGTTGGTACATTTAGCAGTGTTAGTACGTTAACCGTGTGTTGTACATTTAGCAGTGTAGTACGTTAACCTGTGTGATGGACATTAGCAGTGTAAGTAGTACAGGGGAACTGTTGCTGGGACATTTAGCGTTGTAGTACGTTGGAACCTGTGTGTGGTACATTGTAGCATGTTTGTAGTACGTTAACCTGCGTGTATGTGGTTACATTTAGCAGTGTAGTACGTTGAACCTGTGTGATGGTACATTTAGCATTGTAGTACGCTTAACCTGTGTGTTTGGTACATTTAGCAGTTGTTAGTACGTTAACTGTGTGATGGTACATTAGCAGTAGTACGTTAACCGTGTGTTGGTATTACATGTTGTGTAGCTAACTGTTGTGTATTGAGATAGTACGTTTCCTGTTGTTGGTACATTTAGCAAGTGTAGTACGTAAACCTGTGTTGAGTACAGTTAGCCAGTGTAGTACAGTTAACCTGTGTGTTGGACTTTAGCAGTGTAGTACGGGTACCTGTGTGTTGGTTACATTAGCAGGAGTAGTACGTAACCTGTTGTGGTACATTTAGAAGTGTAGAGTACGTTAACCTGTGTGTTGGATACATTTCAGCAGTGTAGTACGTTAAACCTGTTGGGGTTGCGTTACATAAGCAGCTTGTAGTACGTTAACTGCGTGTGATGGTACATTAGCTGTGCTAGTCAGTTACCTGACTGTTGGTACGTTAGCAGTTTGTTAGTACGTTAACCTGCTGTGTGGTACATTTAGGCAGTGGTAGTACGTTAACCTGCTGTGATTGGTACCATTTAGCAGTGTAAGTACGTTAACGGTGCTTGCAGCTGTAGGTAATGTTGTGTAATTTAGCAGTGTAGTACGTTACCTGCTTTGTGATGGTACATTTAGCAGTGTAGTACGTTAAACCTGTGGTGTGGTACATTTAGAAGTGTAGTACGGTAACCGTGTGGTGGTACATTAGCATTGTAGTACGTTAACCTGCGTTGGATGGTACATTTAGCAGTGTAGTAGTACGTAAACCATGCATGATGGTACATTTAGCAAGTGTAGTACGTTAAACCTGCGTGATGGTACATTTAGCAGTTGTGTATGTTTGTAGTACTGTAACCTGCGTGATGGTACATTGTAGCAAGTGTTGTAAGTACGATAACATGCGTGATGGTTACATTTAGCAGTGTAGTACGTTTAACCTGCGTGTTGGTACATTTAGCATGTAGTACGTTAACCTGTGTGATGGTACATTTTTAGCAGTGTAGTACGTGTTAACCTCGCGTGATGGTAGTACATTTAGCAGTTGTAGTACGTTACGTGTGTGGGTACATTTAGAGTGTAGTACGTTAACCTGTGTGTGGTACATGTTAGAGAGTAGTAAGTTTAACCTGTGTGTGGTACATTAGCAGGTAGTACGTTAACCTTGTGTGGTGGTACAGTGTGGTATAAGTGTAGTACGTTAACCTGTGTGTTGGTACATTTAGCAGTGTAGTACGTTAACTGTGTGTTGGTACATTTAGCAGTGTAGTACGTTAAAACTGGTGTGTGGTAATTTAGCAGGTGTGTAGTACGTTAACCTGTGTGTGGTACATTTAGCAAGCGTAGTTTTTTAAACCGTTAACCTGTGTGTTGGTACATGTTAGCCAGTGTAGTACGTTAACCTGTGGGTGGTATTTAGCAGTGTATTGTAGACGTACCTGTGGATGGTACCATGTAGCCGTTAAGTACGTTAACCTGTGTGTTGGTACATTAGCAGTGTAGTACGTTATAACTGTGTTTTGTGTGATGGTTACATTAGCAGTGTACGTACGCTTAAGCATGTGTGGGTACATTTAGCAGTGTAGTACGTTAACCTGTGTGATGGTACATTAGCAGTGTAGTACGTTAACCTGGTTGTTGGACATTTAGCAGTGTAGTACGTTAACCTGTGTGTTGAGTAATTAGCAGTTTAGTACGGGTAACCTGTGTGTGCGTCATTTAGCATTGTTAGTAGTAACCTGGTGTATGGTACATTTAGCAGTGTAGTGAACGTTAACCTGTGGGATACATTTAGCAGTTGTAGTACGGTCCTGTGTGTGGGACATTTAGCAGTGTTTGTAGCTTGTTAACCTGCGTGAGGTACATTTAGCAGTGGTAGTACGTTAACCTGCTGTGGTGGTACATTTAGCAGTGTAGTACGTTAACCTGGTGTTGGTACATTAGCATGTAGTACGTTAACCTGTGATGGTACATTTAGCAGTGTAGTAAGTTAACCTGCCGTGATGGTACATTTAGCAAGTTGTAGTACGTAACCTGCGTGATGGTACATTAGCAGTGTTAGTACGTGTAACCTGTGTGATGGTACATTTAGCAGTTGTTAGCGTTAACCTGCGGTGTGGTACATTTAGCAGTATGTAGTAAGTTAACCTTGGTGTTGGGTACATTTCGAGTGTGTAGCACGTTAACCTTGGTGTTGGTACATTTAGCAGTGTTGTAGTGTGTAGTACCTCGATGATGCTGGTGGGACATAGCAGTGTCGTACGTTAAACCTGTGTGTGGTACATTAGCAAGTGTAGTACGTTAACCTGTGGTGGTACATTTAGCAGTGTAGACGTTAACCTGTGTGTGGTACATTTAGCAGTAGTAGTAGTTAACTGTGTGTTGGTACATTTAGCAGTGTAGTACGGTAACGTGTGTTGGTAAATTAGCAGCGTGTGTTAGACTGTTAACTGTGTGTTGGTACATTTAGCAGTGTAGTCCGTTGAACCTGTGTGTGTGTTCGAACATTTAGCAGTAGTCGTTAACCTGTGTGTTGGACATTTAGCAGTGTGTAGCATGTTAACCTGTTGTGTGGTACATTTAGCAGTGTAGTAACGTTAACCTGTTTGTGACATTTAGCAGGTGTAGTAGTTAACCTGTTTGTGTACATTTAAGCAGTGTAGTATGTTAATCGTGCGTGGTCATTGTTGTGTATAATTTAGCAGTTGTAGTACTGGTAACCTGTGTGTTGGAAATTAGAAGTACGTATGTGTGAACTGTGTTTGATGGTACATTTAGCAGTTGTAGTACGTTAACCTGTGTGTTGGACATTAGCAGTTGTAGTACGTTAACCTGTGTGTGTATGAGGTACATTTGCAGTGTAGTACGTGTTTAAGCTGTGTGTTGGTACATTTAGCAGTGTAGTACGTATACTGTGTTGGGTACATTAGCAGTGTAGTACGTTAACCTGTGTGATTGGTTACATTTAGCAGGTGTAGTACGTTAACCTGTGTTTTATGTGGACATTTAGCAGTGTAGTACGGTAACCGTGGTAGTTGCGTACATTTAGCATGTAGTTACGTAACCTGCGTGATGGGTACATTTAGCAGTGTGTAGTACGTTAACCTGCGTGTGATGGTACATTTAGCAGTGTAGTACGTTAACCTTGCGTGATTGTACATTTAGCAGTGAGTACGTTAACCTGGTGTGATGGTACATTTAGCAGTGTAGTACGTTTAACCTGAGTGATGGTACATTTAGCTGTGTAGTAAGTTAACACTGTGTGTGGTACATTTGCAGTGTGTAGTACGTTAACCTGCGTTGATGGTACATTAGCAGTGTTCGTACGTTAACCTGGTGATGGTACATTTAGCAGTGTAGTACGTTAACTGCGGATGCGTTACATTTAGACAGTGTAGTCGTTAACCGTGTGTTGGTACATTTAGAGTGTGTACGTTACCTGGTGATGGTTACATTAGCAGTGTGTAGTACGTTAACCTGCGTGAGGTACATTTAGCGGTAGTACGCTAACCGTGTGTTGTACATTTAGCATTGTAGTACTTACTTGCCGTGATGGTACATTTAGCGTGTAGTACGTTAACCTGCGTGATGGTACATTTAGCAGTGTAGTACGTTAAACCTGCGTGATGGTACATTTAGCAGTGTAGTACGTTAACCTGTGTGTTGGTACATTTAGCAGTGTAGTACGTTAACCTGTGTGTTGGTACATTTAGCAGTGTAGTACGTTAACCTGTGTGTTGGTACATTTAGTATTTTGTAGTACGTTAACCTGCGTGATGGTACATTTAGCAGTGTGTAGTACGTGTAAACTGGGTTTGGTACATTTAGCATTGTAGACGTTAACATGTGTGTTGGTACATTTAGCATTGTAGGGTACGTTTTAACCTGTGTGATGGACATTAGCAGTTGTAGTACGTTAACCTGTGTGGTGGTACAGTTAGCATGTAGTACGTTAACCTGTGGGTTGGTACATTTAGCAGTGTAGTACATACCTGCGTGATGGTACATTAGCAGGTAGTACGTTAACCTGTCGTGTGGTACATTTAGCATTGTAGTACGTAAACCTGGCGTGATGGTAGATAGCAGTTGTAGTACGTTAACCTGCGTGATGGTACTTTAGCAGTGTAGTACGTTAACCTGCGTTGATGGTACATTTAGCATGCTTGTAGTACTTTAAACTGTGTGTTGGTACATTTAGCAGTTTTGTTAGTACGGTTAACCTGCGTGTGTGTTGGTACATTTAGCGCAGTGTAGTACGTTAACCTGTGTGTTGGTACATTTAAGCATTGTAGTACGTTAACCTGCGTTGATGGTAATTTAGCAGTTGTAGTACGTTAACCTGTGGTTGGTACATTTAGCAGTGTAGTACGGTAACCTGCGTGTTGGTACATTAGCAGTGTATGAGTACGTTAACCTGTGTGTTGGATACATTTAGCAGTGTAGTACGTTAACCTGTGTGTTGGTACATTTAGCAGTGTGTAGTACGTTAAACCTGTGTGATGGTACATTAGCAGTGTAGTACGTTAACCTGTGTGTTGGTACATGAGCAGTGTAGTACGTTAACCTGTGTGTTGGTACATTTAGCAGTTTGTAGTACGTACCTGTGTTGGGAAATTAGCAGGTAGTACGTTAACCTTTGTGTGATGGTACATTAGCAGTTTGTAGTTAGTAACCTGCGTGTGGTACATTTAGCCGTTGTAGTACGTAACCTGTGTGTTGGTACATTAGCAGTGTAGTACGTTAACCTGGTGTGTTGGTACATTTAGCAGTGGTAGTACGTTAACCTGTGTGTGATGGTACATTTAGCAGTGTAGTAGGTTAACCTGTGTGGTTGGTACATTTAGACAGTTGTAGTACGTGAAACTGTGTGTGATGGTACATTTAGCATGTTGTAGTGAGGTTAACCGTGTGTTGGTACATTAGCAGCATAGTACGTTTTCCTGTGTGGTGGTTACATTTAGAAGTTGTAGTAGTTAACCTGTGTGATGGTACATTAGCAGTGTTAGTACGTTAACCTGTGTGTGATGGTACATTTAGCAGTGTAGTACGTCAACTGTGGTTGGTACCATTTAGCAGTTTGTAGTACGTTAACCTGTGTGATTACATAAGCAGTGTTTGTAGTACGTTAACCTGTGTGATGGTACATTTAGCAGTGTTAGTGTAGTACGTTAACCTGTGTGATGGGTACATTAAAGCAGTTGTGTAGTACGTTAACATGTGTTGGCTACATTTAGCAGTGTAGTACGTTAACCTGTGTGATGGTACATTAGCATTGTTAGTACGTTAACATGTGTGATGGTACATGTTAGCAGTGTAAGTACATTAACCTGTGTGATGGTACATTAGCAGTGTAGTACGTTAACCTGTGTGTTGGTACATTTAGCAGTGTATGAGATGTTAACCTGTGTGTTGGTACATTTAGCAGGGTTGTAGTACGTTAACCTGTGTGATGGTACATTTAGCAGTGTGTAGCATGTTAACCTGTGTGTTGGTACCATTTAGCAGTGTAAGTAAGTTAACCTGTGTGTTGGTACATTAGCAGTTGTAGCATGTAACCGTGTTGTTGGTACATTTAGCAGTGTAGTATAGAGTTTAAGTTAACTGGTGTTGGTACATTAGCAGTGTAGTTCGTTAACCTGTGGGTTGGTTACTTTTAGCAGTGTAGTACGTTAACCTGTGGGTGTTGGTACATTTAGCAGTTGTAGTACTTAACCTGTGTGTTGGCACATTAGCAGTTTGTGTAGTAAGTTAACATGTGTGTTGGTACATTTAGCAGGTGTAGTACGTTAACCTGTGTGTGGTAACATTTAGCAGTTGTAGTACGTTAAACTGTGTGTTGGTACATTTAGCAGTGTAGTATGTACATTAACTGGTGTGACACAGTGTCATCTTGCTGGTTGTTTGTGATGAGTCACCATCATATTAAAATGGTGTAGGTTTACATGCACGGGTGTTAAAATATGGTTTTTTAGGACAAATACAACGGCCTTACTGTGGCGTTGGGAAACACGCACACAAATGGTGTGAAATAATCGTTATTGTGCAGTTATTTATCCACAGTCACATGACATGTATTGGTGTCTGTAAGCATGCATGGTCGCCAGTTTGTGTTTTTTTCTCCACTGACTCGGTGCTGCCTTTGTTCTTCTACACTGAGGAGTGCCCGCCTGACACAAAATGCCTCAGTGTGCCTCATGGGAGAAGGAAGCCCTGCGCAACAAACACATAGGTAATTACTACCTTTGCAACAATGAAACTATCTAAATGCACAAACACACAGTTATAGATTTAGGGGGGATGCAATAAATTTCCCTACCACAAACTGACCTACACTTGTTTACACGAGTAGTAGAGTAACCAACTTGCGACTGTTATTGCATCGTGTGTGAATGCGAGAGGTAAGTTGCCACCTTTTTGCACGGCTTTAAATGGCAGATGAGATTCAATGTTGATAAATGTGAGGTGATTGCATTTAGGATTTAATAATCCCTGTGCCACCTACACCCTAAATAACTCGTGTTACTGAATCTGTAATGGAAAAAGATTTGGGGTTCTAGTAGATAGAACAGACATAGCTGTAGCAAACAATGCCAGGGTAGCAACAGCTAGAGCTAGAAAGATATTGTCTTGTATTAAGAGGGAAATAAGAGCAAGAGAGAAAAATATATTCTCCCCTTTACCAGGCAATGGTAAGGCCTCATTTGGAATATGCGGTGGCAGTTTTGGAATTCCCATATACAAAAGGGACATCGTGGAAATGGAAGCAGTTCAGAGAAGGGCAACTAAATTAATAAGGGGGGATGGGGAGGGGGCTTGAATATGCAGGCAGATTAGACAAGTTAGGGCTGTTTACATTGGAGAAGTGATGTTTGTGTGGGGACATGATAACCTTATACCAAATATATTAACGGCCATACAATGAACTCTCTGGTGCAGTTTGTTTACTAATAGGTCATATCAGAGGACACGTGGACATCCTTTAAGCTTGGAAGAAAAGAAGGTTTCATCTTCGGTTAGGAAAGGTTCTTTACAGTGAGAACCTTGAAAATGTGGAAAGCGTCTTCCAGCAGATGTGGTAATGGCAAGTTCATTAAATAGCTTTAAAAAAAAGGCCATGGATAAGTTTCTAAACTAAAATATATTGGGAGAATATAATTGGTTATTAATGCAATACTCGTAGTTCTGGTGGTATGGGGATACATATAATATTGAGAATTACTGGTATTAATACATTACTGTAGTTCTGGTTGGTAGGGGATACTATATATATTGAGGAATTACTGGTATTAATACAATACGTAGTTCTGGTTGGTACAGGGACTATATAATATTGAGAATTACTGGTATTAATAGCATATACTGTAGTTTGGTTTTGTACGGGAGGATACTATATAATATTGAGAATTACTGGTATTAATAGATATACTGTAGTTCTGGTTGGTACGGGGGATACTATATAATATTGAGAATTACTGGTTTAATACATATACTGTAGTTCTGGTGGTACGGGGGATGGATACTATATAATATTGGGAATTACTGGATTAATAATATACTGTAGTTCTGGTTGGTCAGGGATACTATATAATATGGAGAATTACTGGTATTAATACATATACTGTAGTTCTGGTTGGTACAGGGATATCTATAATATTGAGAATTACTGGTATAATACATATACTGTAGTTCTGGTTGGTACAGGGAACATATATATTGAGAATACTGGTATTAATATATACTGTAGTTTGGTTGGTACAGGGATACTATAATATTGAGAATTACTGGTATTAAAACATATACTGTAGTTCTGGTTGGGTACGGAGTATATCTTATATTGAGAATTACTGGTTTAATACATTACTGTAGTTTGGTTGGTACAGGGATACTTATAATATTGAGAATACTGGTATAATCATATACTGTAGTTCTGGTTGGTACAGGGATACTATATATATGGAGATTACTGGTATTAATACATAACTGTATTCTGGTTGTACAGGGATAATATATAATATTGGAGAATTATGGTATTAAGCAATATACTGTAGTTCTGGTTGGTACAGGGATACATATAATATGAGAATTATGGTATTAATAACATATACTGTAGTTCTGGTTGTACACAGGATACTTTATATATTGAGACCATTTCCAAGATGTCCCTTTTGTATATGGGATTCCAAAACTGCACTGCATATTCCAAATGAGGCCTTACCATTGCCTTGTAAAGAGGGAGAATAATATTTTTCTCTCTTGAATCTATTTCCCTCTTTATACAAGACAATATCTTGCTAGCTCTAGCTGTTGCTACCTGGCATTGTTTGCTACAGCTATGTCTGTTATCTACTAGAACCCCCAAATCTTTTTCCATTACAGATTCAGATAACACAGAGTTATTTATGGTGTAGGTGGCACAGGGATTATTAAATCCTAAATGCATCACCTCACATTTATCAACATTGAATCTCATCTGCCATTTAAAGCCGTGCAAAAAACAGGTTCACGTGCTAACTGCTGAAATGTTACCACACACAGGTTAATTACAGAACATGCTAAATGTACCAACACACGGGTTAACATGCTACACTGCTAAATGTACCATCACACAGGTTAACATACTACACTGCTAAATGTACCATCACGCAGGTTAACGTACTACACTGCTAAATGTACCATCACGCAGGTTAACGTACTACACTGCTAAATGTACCATCACGCAGGTTAACGTACTACAATGCTAAATGTACCAACACACAGGTTAACGTACTACACTGCTAAATGTACCATCACGCAGGTTAACGTACTACACTGCTAAATGTACCATCACGCAGGTTAACGTACTACACTGCTAAATGTACATCACACAGGTTAACGTACTACACTGCTAAATGTACCATCACGCAGGTTAACGTACTACACTGCTAAATGTACCAACACACAGGTTAACGTACTACAATGCTAAATGTACCAACACACAGGTTAACGTACTACACTGCTAAATGTACCAACACACAGGTTAACTTACTACTCTGCTAAATGTATACCATCACACAGGTTAACGTACTACACTGCTAAATGTACCAACACACAGGTTAACGTACTACACTGCTAAATGTACCACACACAGGTTAACGTACTACACTGCTAAATGTACCATCACACAGGTTAACGTACTACACTGCTAAATATACCAACACACAGGTTAACGTGCTTAAACTGCTTAAATGTACCAAAACACACAGGTTCAAAGGTTAACTACACTGCTAAATGTACCAACACACGAGGTAACATGACTTACACTGCTCTAAATGTGACCATCACACAGGTTAACTACTACACTGCTAAATGTACCCACCACCAGGTTAACGTACTACACTGCTAAAGTACCAACACGCAATGGTTAAAGTTACACTACACTGCTAAATGTACAATCACAGGTTAACGTACACACTGCTAAATGGTCCAACCACAACAGGTTAACGTACTAACTGCTAAATGTACCATCACAGCAGGTTAACGTACTACACGCTAAATGTACCCATCCGCAGGCTTAACGTACTACACTGTAAATGTACACCGCAGGTTAACGTACTACACTGCTAAGTGTACCATCAGCAAGGTTAACGTACTACACTGCTAAATGTACCACACCAGGTTAACGTACTACATGAAAATGTACCAACAACACAGGTTAACGTACACAATGCTAATGTACCAAACACAGGTAGTACTACACTGCTTAAATGTAACCACACCAGGTTAACGTACTACACTGCTAAATGTACCATCACGCAGGTTTAACGTACTACACTGCTAAATGTACCACAGCAGGTTAACGACTACACTGCTAAATGTACAACACCAGGTTAACGTACTAACAATGCAAATGTACCAACACACAGGTTACGTACTACACTGCAAATGTACCAACACACAGGGTTAACGTAACACTGCTAAATGTACCCAACACACAGGTTAACGTACTACCAATGCTAAATGACTATCACACAAGGTTAACGTACTACACTGTAAATGTACCACAAACAGGTTAAGTACTACACTGCTAAATGTACCAACACAAGGTTAACGTACTACACTGCTAAAGTGTACCACACAGGTTAACGTACTACACTGCTAAATGTACCACACACAGGTTAACGTAACACTGCTAAATGTACCACACCAGGTAACGTACTACCATTGCTAATGTACCCAACACACAGGTTAACGTATACACTGCTAAATGTACCACAACACGTTAACGTACTACACTGCTAATGTACCAAACACAGGTTAACGTACTACACTGCTAAATGTAACCAACACACAGGTTAACGTTACTACACTGCTAAATGTACCAGACACAGGTTAACGTACTTAACACTTGCTAAATGTAACCACACACAGGTATTTAACGTACTACACTGCTAAATATGCATGTACCAACACACAGGTTAACGTACTACACTGCTAAATGTACCAACACACAGGTTAACGTACTACACTGCTAAATGTACCAACACACAGGTTAACTTACTACACTGCTAAATGTACCAACACACAGGTTAACGTACGACATGCTAAATGTACCAGCACACAGGTTAACAGTACACACGGCTAAATGTACCATCCACACAGGTTAACGTACTACACTGCTAAATATACCAACACACAGGTTCACTGTGCTAAACTGCTTAATGTACCAAAACACACAGGTTAAGTAACTACACTGCTAAATGTACCAACACACGGGTTAACATGCTTACACTGCTAAACTTAAATGTTTGAACCATCACCACAGGTTAACATACTACACTGCTAAATGTACCACATCCCACAGGTTCAAGTAACTTACTACACTGCTAAAGTACCATAACGCACGGTTAAAGTACACTACACTGCTAAATGTACAATCAGCAGGTTAACGTACACATGCTAAATGGTACCAACCACAACAGGTTAACGTATAACTGCTAAATGTACCATCAAGCAGGTTAACGTACTACACGCTAAATGTACCCATCCGCAGGTTAACGTCTACACTGCTAAATGTACCACACGCAGGTTAACGTACTACACTGCAAGGTACCATCAGACAGGTTAACGTACTACACTGCTAAATGTACCATCACGCAGGTTAACGTACTACAATGAAATGTACCAACACCACAGGTTAACGTACTACATGCTAAATGTACCAACACACAGGTTAACGTACTTACACTGCTTAAATGTACCATCACCAGGTTAACGTACTACACATGCTAAATGTACCATCACCAGGTTTAACGTACTAACACTGCTAAATGTACCATCACAGGTTAACGTACTACACTGTAAATGTAACACCAGGTTAACGTACTACATGCAAATGTACCAACACACAGGTTACGTACTACACTGCAAATGTACCAACACACACAGGGTAACGTACACGCTGCTAAATGTACCAACACACAGGTTAACGTACTCCATGCTAAATGTACTACACAAAGGTTAACGTACTACACTGTAAATGTACCACAAACAGGTTAATACTACACTGCTAAATGTCCAACACACAGGTTAACGTACTACACTGCTAAAGTACCCACACAGGTTAACGTACTACACTGCTAAATGTACCAACACACAGGTTAACGTACTACAACAATGCTAAACTCTACCATCACACAGGTTAACGTACTACCATGCTAAATGTACCCAACACACAGGTTACGTACTACACTGCTAAATGTACCAAACACGTTAACGTACTACACTGCTACATGTACCAACACACAGGTTAACGTACTACACTTGCTAAATGTACCACACACAGGTTAACGTACTACATGCTAAATGTACCAACACAGGTTAACGTACTACACTCTAATGTACCATCACACAGGTTTAAAAGTACTACACTGCTAAATGTACCAACACACAGGTTAACGAATACCACTGCTAAATGTACCACAAGGTTACGTACTACTGCTAAATGTACATCACAAGGTTAACGTACTACACTGCTAAAGTACCAACACACAGGTTAACGTGACTACACTGCTAAATGTACAACACAGGTTGTCACGTGACTACACGCTAATGTACAACAAACAGGTTAATGTACAGTACTACACTGCTAAATGTACCAACACACAGGTTAACGTACTACACTGCTAAATGTACCAACACACAGGTTAACGTACTACACTGCTAAATGTACCAACACACAGGTTAACTGTCCTAAGTACATCAAATTCTCTGACATACTGCATCTGTAATGATTCATCCCTGTATCAAGCCATATTCTTCAGTCCTTCTTACAACGAGTGGTTATGCATACGGGTTATGTATTTTTACGATAACCCGCCGTAATGGGACTTTCCGATACCGTGGGTTAATAGATTTGGCTCTTAGAGACAAATTCAAGGGGGAAATTTACAGAAATATTGTAGCAGTGTTTAAACCAAAACAAATGTGTAAACCTAAATAAAACAACTTGCAAAACGTGGTAAAAGCTATCCGGTGAATCAAGAATCCCAGGGACTCCCTTAAGGGTACAGCTCTGCAACAAATGGTACTGATGACTTTTCCTTTATCTTAATGGACCTTTACGGGTTAAAACTTTTGATCACCCCCCCGGGTTTCCGATGTGGGACAGAGGGGACAAGCAGGGCATTTTATCTGTGCCCTCTGATGCCAGCTGGACAACCATGTTACATCCAACTTTAAATTTTAAACCTCTGTGGACTAACCAATGGAGTTATATGTTGGTGCCACTGAAGGCAATAGGAAGCGTATTGCCTAGTTATTTGTCTCATGAATGAAAATGATATAAATGTTCTGTGGTTTAGGCTATAAAGCTGTCATCACCATATCATTCATAGGGGCAATTATGTGAAGTGCGATGGTCATTAAGTTACAGTACATAGTCTATGGAACTCTAGGATTTACGTCATAATCTGGGGCTATAATTGGATGACAGTCGCTCCATAAGCAATTTTAGGATTGATGTCAAGCAGGTTTTAGTCTATACAACTTGTGGTTATCACACTAGCTCATCCCTTAATAACCTCTAACAATATAACATTAACCCACAATGCAGCTCCACTGGTCAGTGGGAAATTTGTAGCCTGTTGCAAGGCTGGTTACTAAATTGTGCCCTGCATTTTACTTAATAGTCGTTATGGGTATTTAGTAAGAGAGTTACCGTTTAATCAACATTTAGAAACATTTACAATAAAGATTAGTGCAGTATTACACAGTCTCTTTCATCAGGAAATGACTCTCACTAAGCCCCCAGTTTCTATAGCCAATATATCGTATTGAATCAGAACACAGAGCACTTTAATCTTTGTCTCACTTCTCATTTTGTTGTGGCTGTTTAGAAATTTACCTTTTTATCATGTGGGTGATGATCCTTATTTCCCAGCATTCCAGAATTAGAGGCACATCCACTGTTTTTGTCAGTGACTGCTATGTTTATTCACATATGCCTAGTCCTAAGTAGAGATGGCCGACTAGTTTCGTTCCGTTTTCAGATTCCCGGATCTCGGAAAAACCCCGAAGATGCGAAAATTCTAAACCGGAACGAATTTTCGATGATTTTAGAAAAAAGAACGAACGATCGATAATACGATCGGAGACCACTTTCGCATTTCCGATCGTATTTTCGAGGATTTTCGAATGTTCGTTCTATTTTCCAAAATCATCGAAAATAGCTCCGTACATTCGAAACATTATTGAAAATGCGTTCCAAAGTCCCGAAATCCGGACGGATCATTCGGATTTCAGAAAACGTTGGAGTTTAGTGTCGGATCCGGGTTTGTGTCGGACCCGGATCCCATCTCTAGTCCTAAGTACTATGGGAGTTTACAGCAAAGTCACCAACCAGCAGAGACTTCCAATGAACTATATATCAGTCTAGTACAGAAAGGTTATTTATTGACACTGTATCCTATCCATTCTTAAGGCGGAGGCTTTCAGATTATGGTGTTATACAGATTTGGGTTTATTTTTTCTTTAACAAAGAGAGCAAAGGCTGCTCCACAAATTGATAGCCCTATCTCCCATTCTTTAGTAGACGTTGCAATTTGGTGTAAACAGCTTCAGTGGCCTTTATTAAGGAGATGTTCATTATATTAATTAGACCTCCCCCTGTAGAGGTAGGATTCTGTATCTCCGTTCTTCACATTCTTATGTCTGGACCAATGCAGGTGGCACACTAAGGAAGCTCCAATTAAAGACAGAAATTCACAATCCACCCACATTGCAATGGTAGCGATTCAACAGACAAAGGAATGTGTTAAAAAGCATAGAAATTCTATAAATAAGGAGCAGACCTTCCATAAATACACAGTCATTTAAAGATTATAATAACATGTAGTCATCTAGCCATCACATTCAATCCTTTACCCTACCCACTATGCGTCCCTAAGAGTTGATTCAGATAAGAGCAACTGCTGCTATTAAAGAAGCCATGTAATGAAGAACTGTCTGTCTGTTTGATGGACCCAGGTTAGAACTAATCTCTAAACAGACTGAAGAGAGAAGTATGAACTGGTAAAATATAAAAATCATCTGCTCAACTGATTGATCCACTGATTGATGCAGATTAATCTAAACATCAATGCCCGTTGGTATCAAAGTGTCAGGGTTGTGTCTATATTACCAGTTGGTGTTTTATTAATTAAAGGAATTATACACTGAAAAAAATGACTTTGCCTTATTTTAATCTATAAAGGAATACAGTACATGTAAGCAGCACTTACTCACTGTGAATGTGTTGCTGTATGATTAGAGTTCCATACATGTTTTGCTCAAGCTCAGTCCCCCAGACTACCTGACTCTCTGTGAGGGCAAGCATGCTCAGTAATGCCTATGAGGCAGCATTAGGAGAGGGAATTTCCAATCAAGCAGTTCACGTACCAACTGTTACCATTCAAGCTACAGCAAAACTATACATAACAGAAGAGTTCATGATACTAAAAACGTACTTGATTGACAGCTGATCAGACTGGATATCTAAAGAAATAGGGGACAGATCAACAAAAAGAGTGGTACAGTGATAGAAAGAATGACATTTTCAAGTAATGGCAATTTAAAATAAATATCCCAGTGTATACAATTTAAATGCATACCTACTTATAGAAATGTTTGTACGTTTAGGCACGTAGAAATATGTAAATAACTTACATTACATTATAATCAAACAATTTGCATTCATTATCATCAGAAACACATTCTAAGCCACTGATTCAGCTTTACCTGATTAGCTCCAGGTGGATGGGTGGAAATTCTTGACTACTCACTTTTACTAAAAAAAAACAAAGCAAGGGCAAGGCATTATTATCAGGTTTTTAGGTAATGGCAATACCATACAGATGAATAAAGAACTAGTAAATCTCTGGGGCTAAAATGTGACATTAACTGTGGTCAGAATGATTGTAAGGGAATGGGAATGAACAACATTGATTTTACCATTTGATTTTCCTAAATGGCAATTCCACCCCCCACAGTTGAATTTCTACGCACCATCAGGACCCCCCAAAACCCCCCGCCTCCTTTGATGGATTTGTGAGCTCTTTACGAGCTTGCACAGCCACGGTTGAGAAGCATCTGTAAATCATTGACTGTGACATCACCATCATGGCTGCTACCCAAAAGGACTGGAAAGAAGAAGGGGAAAGGTAATATATTTGTTCAGGCACATCTAGGAAAGAGGCAACTTTCATGATCTTGGGGTTTTCAGGAGCCATGATGGTATGTAGTAATTTGACTAAAGGGGGTGAAATTCCCCTTTAATCAAAATACTTTTTTGAATACAAGTTCTGACTGTGATTGGCTGATTACATTAAAGGGCATGTTCACCACCTAAAAAAACTTTTACACATAGATTAAGGACCCCCAAACCCAGATTTCACAAAAGCTATGAGGTAGAGTAACAAAGATGTCTGGGGGAATTAAATGTACATATTTGGATTCGGTAGCCTAAGCAACTTTTTTAACACTCTAGATAATTAATATTTTTTTACATATTTAATTAAAAAGAAAGAATTTCAATCCAAAAGTTCCTGTCTAAAAAGATGTAAAAAACAAGAGTACTGTGACAGGAGGTTCTGGAAAATGTTTTTCAGGTTTTCATCCTTATTTATCAATGGCTGTAGTTCCTTTATTATTTTCCGTATACTGAAAACCTGAAAAAACATTTATCAACATTGAATCTCATCTGCCATTTAAAGCCGTGCAAAAGGTGGCAACTTACCTCTCGCATTCACACGATGCAATAACAGTCGCAAAGTGGTTACTACATCGCTGTAACAAGTGTAGGTCAGTTGTGGTAGGGAAATTTATTGCATCACCCCCTAAATCTATAACTGTGTGTTGTGCATTTAGATAGTTCATTGTTGCAAAGGTAGTACATTTACCTATGTGTTGTTGCGCAGGGCTCCTTCTCCCATGAGGCACACTGAGGCATTTTTGTCAGGCGGCACTCCTCAGTGTAAGAACAAAGGCAGCACCGAGTCAGTGGAGAAAAAAACAACAAACTTGCGACCATGCGTGTACAGACACCAATACATGTCAATGTGACTGTGGATAAAAACTGCACAATAACGATTATTTCACCATTTGTGTGCGATGTTTCCCAAACGCACAGTAAGGCGTTTGTATTTGTCCCTAAACCATATTTACCCGTGCATGTAAACCTACACAGTTTAATATGATGGTGACTCATACAAACAAACAGCAAGATGACACACAGGTTAATGTACAGTACTACACTGCTAAATGTACCAACTACACAGTTTACCGTACTACAACTGCTAAATGACCACACACAGGTTAACGTACTACAACACACTGCTAAATGTACCAACACACATGTTAACTTACTACACCACAACTGCTAATGTCCAACACACAGGTTAAGTACTACAACTGCAAATGTACCAACACCCCGGTTAACGTACTACACTGCTAAAGTAACCAACCACACAGTTAACGTACTACACTGCTAAATGTACCAATCACCAGTTTAACTATACTACACTGCTAAATGTACCAAACCCACGGTTATATCATCGTACTACCTGCTAAATGTCCAACACACAGTTAACTTACTTACACTGCTAAATGTACCAACAACACAGGTTAACATCTACACACTGGCTAATGTACCACACACCAGGATTAAATCTCTGCTAATACAACATGTCTACATGCATTTCCACACACAGTTACGTCTCAAACCTGTACATGTACCAACACACAGGTTAACATGCTCACACTCTAAATGTACCAACACACGGTTAACTGCTACATCTGCTAAGTTCAACACACAAAAAACAACAAGGTTCACGATACGCTAATGTACACTGCCAAACGTAACTAGCTACCCTCATCCACAAGGTTAACGTACTAACTGCTAGACAACACACGTAACCATCCACTGACATCACCGGTTAACGTACTAGCAACGTGCTAAATGTACCAACACACAGTTAACTTACTACCCAACTGCTTTAATGTTACCATCACACAGGGTTAACTTACTACAAAAACTACAACACTGGCTAAATGTACCACCACACAGGTTAACGTACTACAAACATGCTTATATCACACACAGGTTACGCCCTGCTACAAACTGCTAAATGGTTACCACACCAGGTTGACGTATACACTGTGCTAAATGTACCACACACACGGTTAACGATGCTAACACTGCTAAATGTAACCATCACCAGGTTAACATACTACAAGACCTTCTAAATGTAACCACCATCACAGGATAACGTACTATGCTACTGCTAATGGTACCAATCACACGGTTACCGTCACTACAAGACTTGGCTAAAATGTACCATCACAGCAGTTTACGTACTACAACGGCTAAATGTACCAACACACAGGTTAACGTACTACAACTGTAAATGTACCATCACACGCAGGTTATACGTACTACACTGCTAAATGTACCACTCAACGCAGGTTAAACGTACTAGCACTACCTCAAATGTACCAATCACACAGGTTACGTACTCACTGGCCTAAGTACCATCATGCAGGTTTAACGTACTAACTGCTAATGTACCATCACGCAAGGTTAACGTACTACCAATGCTAATTTCACCAACACCCAGGTTTACCGTACTACAACTCTAAATGTACCAACACACAGGTTAACGTACTACAACTTCAATTACCACACACAGGTTAACGTACTACACTGCTAAATGTACCATCACACAGGTTAACGTACTAACAACTGCTACACATGTACCAACACACATGTTAACGGTACTACCTGCTAATGTAACCAACAACAGGTTAACGTACTATCAACTGCTAAATGTACCACACCAGGTTACGTGAACACTGCTAAATGTACCACACACAGGTTAACGTACTACACTGCTACATTACACAACACACGGTTAACGTTACTACACTGGCTTAAATGTACCAACACACAGGTTAACGTACTACCTGCCTAAATGGTACCAACACACACGCAGTTAACCTTACTACAACTCTAAATGTACCACACACAGTTAATACTACGACTCTAAATAGCCATCAACGACACGGTTAACGTACTACACTGCTAAAGTACCGACACGCAGGGTTAACGTACTACACTGCTATTACCTCAGCCACGGTCAGTACTACAACTGCTACAATGTACCCAACACCACCACGGTTAACGTCTACCTGCTCCAGATGTACCATCACTCAGGTTAGTACTACACTTCTAAATGTACAACACGTTAACGTACTAATCCTGTACCACCACACAGGTTAACGTACTACAACTGCAAATGTACATCACACGCAGGTTAAAACGTACTACAAGTCTCAAATGTAACCAATCACAGCATGTTAACGCTACAATGCTAAATGTACCAACCCAGTTTAACGTACTACACCGCTAAATGTACCATCCATCGCAGGTTAACGTGACTACACTGCTAATGTACCAACACAGCAGTTAACAGTCTACACTGCTAAATTACCACACAGCAGGTTACTACTACCTGCTAAATGTACCACTCATCAGGTTAACGTACTACAGCTGCTAAATTACCCATCACGCAGGTTTAACGTAACTACCACTGCTAAATGTCCACCCAGGTTAACCGTACTACACGGCTAAATGTACCACACGGCAGTAGCACATGCTTTACACCCGTATCGTACTACTCGCTAACTGTACGGGGCTCACGACAGGTTAACTTACTAACTACACCTGCTAAAATGTAACCATCACACAGGTAACGTACACACTGCTAAATGTACCACACACAGGTTAACGACTACACTGCTAAATGTACGCATCCACACACGGTTAACGTACTACACACTTCTAACTGTACCATCACCAGGTTAACGTACTTACACTGCTAATGTAACCATCACGCAGGTTACGTACTACACTGCAAATGTATCCAACACACAGTGTTAACTGTACTACACTTCTAAATGTACGCACCCGAGTAACGTACTAACTTTATTACCCACCGAACGTTCGCTAAATGTACAATCACGACAGGTTAACGTACTACACTGCTAAATGTCCACAACACGCAGGTTAACGTCTACACTGCTAAATGTACACCATCACACAGGTTAGAACTTACTAACTGCTAAATGTACGCAACACCAGGTTAACGTACTAACACACTAATCAATAACATGTCACATAATCAACACACGGTTAAACGTACTAAGCTGCTAAATGTATACCAACACACGTGTGAACTGTACTACAACTGCTAATGTACCAACACACATGTCTACGTACTAACACTGCTAAATGTACCAACACACAGTTAAAACGTACTTACACTGCTAAATGTACCATCATACACACCGGTTTAACGTACTACAACTGCTAATGTACCAATCACACAGGTTAACGTACTACACTGCTAAATGTACCAACACCAGGTTCACGTTGACTACGTCTTCTAACTGTATCCAACACACAGGTTACATGCTACACTGCTAAATCTTACAACAACACGAGATTAACATACTACACTGCTAAATGTACACAACAGGTTAACGTACTACACCTGCTAAATGTCCCACACAACATGTTAACGTGCTACAACACTGCTAAATGTAACCAACAGCAACAGGTTAACATGCTAACTACACTGCTAAATGTACCAACACACAGGTTAACTACTAGCTGCTAATGTCAAACACACAGGTTAACGTGACTACACTGCTAAATGTACCAACACACATGTTTAACACTCTCAACACCACACATGCTAACTGGTACCAACACCGTTAACGTACTACACTGCTAAATGAACCACCACACAGGTTAACGTACTACCTGCTAAATGTACCAACCTCACACGGTTAACGTTCCTACACTGCTAATGTACCACACACAGGTTAACGTACTACACTCTAAATGTACCAGCACACAGGTTAACGTACGACACTGCTATGTCCATCCCACACGGTAACGTACTACACCACTGCTAAATTACCAACACCAAGTTCACGTGCTACACACTCGAAATGTACCCACACAAGGTTAACTGTACTACATTGCTAAATGTACCAACACCGGGTTAACATGCTACATGCTAAATGTCCATCACACAGGTACATACTAACACTATAATGTACCATCACGCAGTTACGTACTACACTTCTAAATGTACCACACGCAGGTTAACCTACTACACTGCAAATGTACCACACGCAGGTTAACGTACTACAAATGCTAAATGTACCAACACACAGGTTAACGTACTACACTGCTAAATGTACCATCCACAGCAGGTTTACGCTACTACACTGCTAAATGTACCCACAGGTACGTCTCAATGCAAATCCCAAGCAGACGTACTACACTGCTAAATGTACCATCACAGGTTAACTTCCTACACTGCTAAATGTACCACACCAGTACGTACTACATGCTAAATGAGCAACACAGGTTAACGTACTACAACTGCTAAAGTTACCAACACACAGGTTAACGTACTACACTGCTAAATGTCCAACAACCAGGTTACTACTACATGCTAATGTACCCACACGGTTAACGTAACACTGCTAAATGTTACCACACACAGGTTAACGTACTACACTGCTAATGTAAAAAACATCACAAATACACACAGTTTAACGTACTAACTGCTAATGACCAACACACGGTTAACGTACTAACGCTAATGTACCACACACAGGTAACGTACATACACTGCTAAATGTACCATCCCACAGGTTAACGTACTACACTGGCTAACATGTACCAACACACAGGTTAACGGTTTAAAAAACTACGCTTTAAATGTACCAACACACAGGTTAATTACTACTACACTTGCTAAATGTACCATCACACCAGCTTTTAACGCTACTACACTGCTAAATGTTAACCATACACACAGTTATACGTACTACACTGCTAAATGTCACCTAACACACAGGTTAACGTACTACACTGCTAAATGTACCACACACAGGTTAACGTACCTACCTGCTAAATGTACCAACACACAGGTTAACTCTACTCTGCTAAATGTACCATCACACAGGTTAACGTACTACACTTCTAAATGTACCAACACACAGCGTTAACGTACTACAACTGTAAATGTACCAACACACGCGAGGTTAACAGTACTACACTGCTAAAATGGTACCATCACACCGGTACGTACTACTGCTAAATGTACCAACACCAGGTAACGTACTACACTGCTAAATTTACCATCACGCAGGTTACGTACTTACAACACTCATGTACCATCACGCAGGTTACGTACTACACTACACACTGCTAAATGTACCATCCACGCAGGTTAACGTACTACACTCTAAATGTACCAATCAAGCATGTTAACGTACTACACTGCTAAATGTACCATCACGCAGGTTAACTGTACTACATGCTAATGTACCCCACACGGTTACGTACTACACTCTAAATGTACCACACACAGGTAAACGTACTACACTGCTAAATGTACCAACACACAGGTAACGTACTACACTGCTAAATTACCACACACAGTTAACGTACTACACTGCTAAATGTACCAACAACACAAAGGTTAACGTACTACACTGCTAAATGTACCACACACGGTTTAAGTACTACACTGCTAAATGTACAACACACAGGTAGTACAACGCTAATGTACCATCACACGTTAACGTACTACAAGGCTGCTAAATGTACCAACACACAGGTTTAACTACACCTGCTAAATGTACCAACACACAGGTTAACGTACTCACACTCTAAATGTACCACACACAGGTTACGTACTCACTGCTAATGTACCAACACACAGGTTACGTACTACCTGCTAAATGTACCATCACACAGGTTAACTTACTACAACTGCTAATGTACCATCACACAGGTTACGTACTACACTGCTAAATGTACCAACACACAGGTAAAACGTACTACTGCTAAATGTACCACACACAGGTTAACAGTACTACACTGCTAAATGTACCACACACAGGTTACGTACTACACTGCTAAATGTACCAACACACAGGTTAACGATACTACACTGCTAAATGTACCATCACACAGGTTAACGTACTACCAGCTAAATGTACCACACACAGGTTACGTACTACACTGCTAAATGTACCTCACACGGTTAACGTACTACACTGCTAAATGTACCACACACAGGTTCGTACTACACTGCTAAATGTACCCACACACAGGTTACACTTACTACACACTGCTAATGTACCACACACAGGTTAACTACTACAACTGCTAAATGTACCAACACACAGGTTAACGTACTACACTGCTAAATGTACCAACACACAGTTAAGTACTACAAACTGCAATGTCCACCACACAGGTTAACGTACGACACTGCTAAATGTACCAACACACAGGTTACGTACGCTACACTACCCTGATAAATGTACCAACACACAGGTTACGACTACAACTGCTAATGTACACACACAGGTTAAGACGTACTACAACTGCTAATGTCCATCACACAGGTTAACGTACTACACATGCTAAATGTCCACAACACACAGGTTAACGTACTACACTGCTAAATGTACCACACACGGTTAACGTACACATACTGCTAAATACCAACCACACGGTTAACGTACTAACCTGCCTAAATTAACCACCACACAGTTAACGACTACACATGCTAAATGTACCAACACACA
>JAACNH010000136.1:125302-210615 GCA_019447015.1 Hymenochirus boettgeri
CTTCTCATGTAACCCCCCCCCCAAAGTCCCAAACTAACCCAGGAGGTAGCAGCGGCTCTGCACGTCTACATGGCCTCCGGTAGATATTGGCATGCGCACTGCAGCCCTTCTCCCCCACTCCCTCCCCTCCCTCTCCCTCCCTCTCCCTCTCACCCCTTCCCGTTCTACTATCCCTCCCCTAGCATTTAACCCCCTTAATATTCTGCTGCCCCAGGTCCCCCAGCCCCAACCGCATGTTTTTTTTTTTAAAAAAGCTCCCCAAACTCTAATTACCTCTCCGCTTTGCCTCTGCGGAAATGAATGACCGGCAGACGCGTCCGTGATTGGCGCCGCTCAGCCCATCACAGACGCGACGCGGATCCCGCCCCTCTGCTTGCATTCTCGCAAGCAGAGGGCCGGCAGTGCGCGGGGAAGCGGAGGATCGGGGGACTCGCGTAAGTAAGGAGGTTGGAGCTTTTGAAAAAAAAAAAAAAGCCCATGCGGAATCTTTATACAAAAATGTATCAAAATTGAATCACAAACTAGCTTAAAATAGTAAAATGTAACCACAACCTGAAAAGTCAATATCTTGGAAACTCGAAACGATACTTTGTTAGTATTGGGAGCAATCTCCAATGAATTGATTCACAGCTGTGCCTCAGATAAGAAATCTCTCAGCCACCATTTCTTGGGTTCCGTCCGATTCACGGACCTCTCATTCCCTTCTGGCTTTAAACTCCCATATCTTTTGCCTTACTTATCTTAAGTTTCATCTACTTTCATCTCTACCTCATTTCATTTTTTATATTTATATACACGTGAATGCGGGTTTTATTGTATGTTTAAACATATGAAATCCATTTTATCTCTCATTTTATACACAGAATATACACATCATATACACATCATATACACAGCATATTCACATCATATATACAGCAAATACACAGCATATACACATCATATACACAGCATATACACATCATATACACAGCATAGGGAGAATGCTCAGGCTGACTCCCCTATAGGGAGAATACCACAGGCGAGGGAAATTTTTGGTCTTTTCCAAACGACCACTCGGCCGGCGGGAATGTTCGGCGGGTGTGTGCTCATTCAGGAAAGCCGCTACACACACTGCCGATAAATCCCCGATACCCGTGTTAGCTTTAGTGCTCCACAGGCATTGGTGAAGTCTCATATTGACTATTGGTCAGGATCGAAAAATCTGTGGTGATTTTGTGGGCAACGGGAAACGACAGTTACTTGTTCACCCAGATTGGACTAACGGGCGATCGGAAATTCAGAAATTCACAGCCAAGGAAGCTGTGAACTGTAAGCCACAATGACATCCGCCACGACCGACAGTGATTTGTCCCAGCTTGGCTCTCGCTGGTCCGTGTACACCCAGCCTTATGCTTGCTAAGTGTGCGCTATTTAGGTAATACAATGCAGGCTGAGCTGGCTGTTATAATGTTACCAGCAAACCCCACTGTGTAAAATGAAATCCATTTTATCTCTCATTTACACAGACGAGGCCTTTACTTCTTTAGGTGCTCAACCTTTGAAAGATATATTATCTATAGGAAACTCGCATAGTTAATTATCTCATTTAAACCTCCTGGGGTGAGCGTCCCCAAATTATATATCCACTTACTGTCTGTCTGATGGAGTTTTTTCTTTACGTTACCTCCTCTTTTTCCCAAATTTACTTTGAACATAACAGTATTTGTACCATGCTGTTCACATACATGTTTGGCCATAGCGCTTTTATCAAGCTCTTTATTTTTAGTGGCCCTAATATGTTCCTGTATCCTGCAGGTAAGCGTTCTTTTAGTTTCCCCAACATATTTTTGACCACATTCACATATGAGCAGGTATACTACCTGTCTACTCTGACAAGTTACCAGGGAATCTACATACAACCTCTTCCCTTGAGTCCCTATAAATATTTTCTCTTCCAACATATATTTACAAGACACACACTTTCCACATTTTCTGTTACCTTTTACCGGGTCCACCCCTAACCATGTTCCCACATTAGGGGACTTCGGACGGAAATAGCTCGGGGATATCAGACCCCTCCGCGCCGTCAATTGAGGATATATCCCTACACTCTAATATCTTTATCCTCTCTTAGTAGGAACCAGTATTTCGATAGTATTATACGTACTGTATCCCATTTATTGTTAAATCTTGAAATAAACCTAATGGGATTTCTCTCTTTCCTCTTATTCCTACCTCCTTACAGCAATTCATGTCTCTTACTCTCTTTGGCTCTTTTATACCCCTTCTGTACACTCTTCTGTCTATATCCTCTCTGCACTCTCTCAGTTCTTTTGCTTGTCTTTCAAAGTCTTCCTCCAGGGTACAGTTTCTCTTTAACAAACAGAAGGATTACGCCGGCACTCACTATCTCTCCCAATCTTCAACTGCCGTGCACGTCCGAGGGCTTCACAGTAACTCCTCCACAGTGCCAGTGTATACAATCTGCCATGATGAGCATTTTGGGCCGATAAGAGCCTCTGTTTTAAAGATGTTGAAAATAAAGTGAAAGTTCTTTTATAAAAAGCAAGTGCCAGCCTACCTATACAGTTTCTCTTTACCCTAAGGTATTGTCCTATGGGTATACTTTCCACCAAATTTCTGGGGTGATGGCTCGTGGCTTCTAGTAATGAGTTGACTGCTGTTTGTTTACGGTACGTTTCCGTTATCAACATTCCTTCTTTCTTTTTTATCACTAAATCCAAAAATGTAATTGTGTCTCTACTTATTTCATAAGTGAGTTTTATATTTCTAGTATTTTGATTGAGGTGATCTATGAATGTGAGTAACTTGCTTTTAGTACCTTTCCACAGTAATAGGACATCATCCACATATCGGAGCCATAAAATTACTGACTCTCCAACCTCCAACTCACTTATTGTCCCATTTACATCCTCTTGTTCCCACATCCCCAGGTGCAGGCACGCGTAGGTGGGCGCACACGCTGCACCCATTGCGGTGCCTCTGACTTGGCGATAGTGGGAACCATCAAATAAGAACACATTATTTTCCAAAATAAACTCCAGCAGGCTTATTGTAAACTCCCTATGTGGCTTGAGGTGCTCACCCCTAGTTTCTAAATACGCCTGACATGCCCTTATTCCCACCTCGTGGGGTATTGATGAATACAAGCTTTCGATATCCAGGGAGACCAAGAGAATGTTATCTACCATTATCCCATCAATCTTTCGCAAGACATCTTTCATGTCTAACATTTTAGACATGAAATTTACCAAGAAAGGACGTAATATTTGGTCCACGTATTGACTTACATGTTCTGTTGGTCCCCCCATCCCTGAAACAATCGGCCTTCCTGGCGGGTTCATACGACTTTTATGTATCTTTGGAATTATATAGAATATGGGGGTAACCGGATCTTTCACCAACAAATAGTCTATTTCTTTTTTACTTATTAAACCATTCAGGTATCCATTATTCACCAACTCGGTTAAACCTTCTAGAATCTTAGGTATGGGATTATCCGTTAATCGTACATACTGTTTCACATCCCTTAGTTGACGTAAAACTTCTCTTTTGTATTGTTCTCTACACATCACCACTATGTCCCCCCCTTTGTCAGCAACTTTAACTACCACCGTATCATCTTTCATTAAGTTATTTAATGCCTTTTGTTCTTTTATCGTGAGATTTCCCACTTTTTTTCAGAGTTTCTTCTAAACTACCAATTTCCTCTGTTACCATCTTAACAAATATGGCTATATTATTCACAGTGGCTAGTGGGGGGAACCAGCTGGATTTGGGTTGTAATTCTGTTAACTGTAAAGTTTGTTTTTCTCCAACAGTACCTTCCCCTACATTTTCAAACATGAGGTCCATTAGGTTGTCCAATGCTTTTTTATCCATTTGTTCTAATCTATTCTCTTCTTTACTTCTAAACAGTTTTTTAATAACTAATTTGCGTTGCGGGCAAATAAATTTAGATCTTTGATTAGTGTTCAAATTGTATCCTAATTCTGTTTTCAGGCGAAATGAAGACCCTTAGAAAGGAGTTTCAAGGTAAAGGGTCCAGAGGTTTCCCTGAGATGTTATCACGCTCTAGGCCTCCTTCACCCTTACTTAACTCTACTATTTCTTTTGTGGCTTCCTGCTCCTCATCTCCTGGGAGATCCTCTCCTCCTATTCACTTCTTTTCTTTTTACCCCTTCTGGTTTGTTTTCGTTTTCTAAGGCTAAAGGGACCTCCCTTTCTTCTCTTCTTCATCCTCTGTTCCTGACCTATTTCCTGATCTTCTATTTTTGAACCATGTATATGTCTCACCCTTTCTATATTTAACCCAAAACTAGAAGACCACAAGATCCTCAAAATACACTCACGGGGCACAAGCAACTGTTAAACAGCAAATTGAAAATATTTATTACACCTTACACAAAACACCATATATCATAAATATACACAGGGGTGTCCCTAGGGTTTTTGGCACCTGAAAATATTTTTGAATGCCGCCCCTAGATTGAGCGGCGTAGCAAGTGGGGCGTGCCTTTAATGTGTGGGCGTGGCTTTTGTGTGTGTGGTGTGGCTTGGTGTGTGGGCGTGGCAAATTTCATAATTTTTTCCCCCCCAAAATGGTTATTATTACGCTTCTCTATTTTAGAAACCACTAAAAACATGTTGTGCAAACTGGTACATTACATTAGAAAGCCCTACTTTCTATGTAAAAAAGATGTTGGCCAAAAGATTTGTAAGCCCTGCTGCTACCACTACGTCAGGTAGACTCTTTCACAGCTGGCCCTAACTATTTATCTAGATTATATATTTATATTAATTATATATATTATATAGATTATTTATCTATCTCTGCTATCTATCTATATTATCTATCTGTCTGTCTATCTATCTATCTCTGATATTTATCTATCTCTGCTATCTATCTCTGATATTATCTTCTATCTATCTATCTATCTCTGATATCTATCTACCTCTAGTATCTATCTATCTATCTATCTATCTATCTATCTCTGATATTTATCTTTTCTTATATCTATATATCATCTCATCCGGATATTTATCTATCTATCTATCTATCTGTCTCTATATTTATCTATCTATCTATCTATATTCTATCTCTGATATTTACTACTCTCTTGCGCTATCTATCTATATTATCTATCTAATCTATCTATCTCTGATATCTATCTATCTATACTATCTGTCTATCTCTTCTATCTGTCTATCTATCTCGTCTATCTATCTCATCCTCTATTATCTCATATCTATCTAGCTATCTATCTATCTATCTATCTATCTATCTTCTATCCTATCTATATCTCTGCATCTAATCATCTCTGCTATCCATCTATCTCTGCTATCCATCTATCTCTGCTATCTATCTATCTCTGCTAGCTGTCTATCTCTTCTCTTTCTCTATCTCTCTCCGCTATCTATCTATCCTCTATTATCATCTATCTATCTCTCCCTGCTATCTTCTATCTACCTATCTCTGCTATCTATCTATCTATCTATCTCTGCTATCCATCTATCTCTGCTACTATCAATCTCTGCATCTATCTATCTCTGCTATCTGTCTGTAACTATCTATCTCTGCTATCTATGCTATCTATCTCTGTCTGTCTATCTTCTGTCTCCATCTATCTCATCTATCTATCACTCCCTCTATCTATTATCTACTACTATCTATCTATCTATGTTCCTATCTATCTCTGCTTATCTATCTATTCTATCTCTGATATTATCTATCTCTGCTATCTATCTATCTATCGCATATTATCTATCTATCCTGCTCTCTATTCTATCTATCTATCTATATTATCTATCTATCTATCTCTTCTATCTATCTATCTATCTATCTTATTCTACTATCTCTGGCTAGCTATCTATCTAGCTATCTATCTATCTATCTATCTATCCGCATTATCTATCTATCTATCTATCTCTATCTCTCATGCGATCTCTGCTATCCATCTATGTACTATCTATCTCTGCCTACCTCCATCTATCTATCTCTATCTAATCTCTGCTATCCCATCTATCTCTGCTATCCTCTCTATCCTAGCTCTTCCTTCTATCTCTGATCTCTGCTACCTATCTATATATCTATCTATCTCTGATTATTTTAATTCTTCTCTGCTAATCTATCTATCATCTCTGCTATCCATCTATCTATCTCTCTGCTATCTATAATCTTCTATCTCTGATATTTATCTATCTCTGCTATCTATCTAATCTATCTATCTTCTATCTATCTATCTCTGATATCTATATCTATCTCTTGCTATCTATATCTTCTACTCTGATATTTATATCTAATCTCTCTATCTATCTACTATCTCGATCTATCTCGCTATCTTCTATCTCATCTATTATTTATCTATCTATCTATCTATCGTATCTATCTCTATTCTATGCTATCTATCTAATCTATCTATCTATCTCTATCTTATCTCATGTATGCTATCTATCTATCTAGCTATCCTATCTATCTATCTATCTATCTATCGCTATATTACTATCTATCTCTGTATCTATCTATCTCTCTATCTACTTCTATCTATCTCATCTATCCTCTATCCTCATCTATCCATCTATGCTTTCTATCGTTCTTAGCTATCTATCTATCTATCTATCTATCTTCTATCTATCTCTATCTCTCTTCTATCTACTATCATCTATCTATCTATTATCTCTCTATCTATCTATCTATCTTCTTCTATCTATATATATCTATCTATCTCTGTCTACTATCATCTATCTTATCTATCTATCATCATCTATCTAGCCTTGCTATCTCTACTATCTATCTATCTATCTATCTGTCTGTCTATCTATCTATCTACTCTATCTATCTATCTATCTAGCTATCTAATCTATCTATCTATCTAATCATCTATCCTATCTATCTATATATCTATCGATCTATCTAATATCTATCTATCTCTGCATCTATCTATCTATCTATCATCTCTCTATCTATCTATCTATCTATCTATCTATCTATCTAATCTATATCTATCTATGCTATATATCTTATCTATCTCGTATCTATATCTATCTATCTATCCTATCTATCTATCTATCGATCTATCTCTGCTATCTATCTATCTATCTATCTATCTACTACTCTGCTATCTTCTATCTATCTATCTTTACTATCTTCTATCTATCTATCTATCGATCTTCTTTCTCGTCTCGTCGCGTCTATCTGTCTCCTTCTATCTATCTATCTATCTCTAGTCTATCTACTCTATCTATCATCTATCATATTCTTCTATCTCTGGCATCTACTACTATCTATCTATCACTATCTATCTATCATCTATCTATCTATCTATCTATCTATCTATCTATCTAATCTATCTATCTATCATATCTTCTATCTATCATCTACTCTATCTATCTATCTATCATATCTATCTATCTATCTATCTCTGACTATCTATCTATCTATCTATCTATCTATTCTATCTATCTATCTACAATCTCTATCTATTATCTATCTATCTATCCTATCTATCTATCCTGCTATCTATCTATCTCTCTATCTATCTATATCATCTATCTATCTATCTATCTATCTTTCCTATCTATCTATCTCGTCTATCTTTACTATCTATCTATCATCTATCTATCTATTCTATCTATATATCTATCTATCTCTGCTCTGATCTATCTCTATCAGCTATCTTTTCTCTTATCTATCTATCTCTGCATCTCTATCTATATATCTATCTATCTTCATCTATCTATCTATCTATTTCTGTATCTATCTATTTATCTATACTATCTATCTTCTATCTATCTTATCTATCTACTCTATATCTATCTACGCCTATCTATCTATCTCTATCTATCTACTATATCTATCTATCTCTGCTATCTATCTATCTATCTATCTATCTTCTATATATCTATCTATCTTCTGCTATCTATCATCTATATCTCTATCTACTCGTGCTATCTAATCTATCTTATCTCTTCTATCTTCTATCTAATCTATCTATCTATCTGTCGTGTCTGCCTGTCTGTCTGTCCTGTCCTGTCATCTATCTATCTATCTATCTATCTAATCTAATCGTATCTATCTATCTATCTGTCTATCTCATCTATCTAGCTATCTCTCTATATCTGCTATCTATCGTATCTATCTTCTATCTATCTATCTACTATCTATCTATCTATCTATCTATATTCTATCTATCTTATCCATCTATCGATCTATCTATCTAATCCTAGTCTATCTATCTATCTATCTATCTATCTGATCTATCTATCTATATCTATCTATCTATCTATCTATCATCTATCTATCTAGTATCTTATTTTATAATATCTCTGCCTCATCTATCTATCTATCTTCTATCTCATCTATCTATCTATCTATATCTATCTAGCTATCTATTTAGATCTATCGCAATCTATCATCTATCGATCTATTCTATCTATCATCTATCTATCTATCTATCTTCTTCTATCTATACTAGATCTATCTATCTATCTATTATCTACTATATCTCTATCTATCCTCTGCTATCTATCTATCTATCTATCTACATCTATCTATCTATCTTATCTTCGGATCTATCTATCTATCTATATTATCTTCTATCTCTGCTATCTATCTATCCTATCTATCTATGATCTATCTATATATCTATCTATCTCTGCTTATCTATCTATCTATCTATCTCTTCTATCTATCTATCTATCTATCTATCATCTATCTTCTATCTATCTATCTACTATCTATCTATCTATAATCTATGCTATCTATCTCTATCTATCTATCTATCTATCTATCTCTATCTATCTATCTATCATCATCTATCTATCTATCTATCTATCTAATCTATCTATCTATCTATCTATCTATCTATCTATCCATCTATCTATCTCTCATCGATATCATCTATCATCTATCTATCTTTATCTATCTATCATCTATTATCTATCTATATCTTCTATCTCTCTGCATCTAATCTATCTATCTATCTATCTATCTATCTATCTAGCTATCACTATCTATCTATCTATCTATCTATCTAATCTATCTATATCTCTATCTATCTCTGCCATCTTATCTGTCTATCATCTATCTATCTATCTATAGCTCTCTATCTATCATCTATCTATCTATCTATCTATCATCACATATATCTATCTTCTCGCATCATCTATTATCTATGCTATCTATCTATCTATCATCTGATCTATCGATCTATCTATCTTATCTATCTATCTTCTATCTATCTATCTATCTACTATCATCTATCTATCTATTCTGTCTATCTCTCTATCTATCTTGCATCTATCTATATATCTATCTATCTCTGCTATCTCTCTATCTCTCTATCTTCATCTATCTACTAATCTATCTATCTATCTTCTATCTATCTATCTACTCTATCCTATCTATCTATCTATCTATCTAGTATCTATCTATCTATCTTCTATATATCTATTTCTCTGCCATCTATCTATCTCTTATCTATCTATCTTCTATCTATCTAGCTATCAATCTATCTAGCTATCTATCTATCTATCTATCTCTCTATATTCTATCTAATCTCTGCCATCATCTGATCTATCTATCTATCTATTATCTATCGATCTATCTATCTATCTATTCTATCTATCTATATATCTATCTATCTCCGCCATCATCTATCTATCTATCTACTATCTATATACTCTACTATCTTTTGCCTCTATCTATCTATCTAATCTATCTATCTATCTATCTATCTTCTCTATCTATTATCTATCTGCATCTATCTATCTTCTAGCTATCTATATTCTATCTATCTCTGCCATCTATCTATCTATCTATCTATCTATCATCTATCTATCTATCTATCTCATCGACTATAAACCACACACACTTCATGTCTATGTCCACACAATACTAAACATGATGATCATTATCTATCTATGTCTTCTCTCTATCTATCTACATCTATTATCTTTCTATCTATCTATCTATCTATCTATCTTCTATCTCTCTATCTATCATCTTCTACTATCTCTTCTTATCTATAGATATCTATCTACTCTGCATCTAGATCTATCTATCATCATCTAATCTTCTATCTAATCTTCTATCTATCTATATATCTACTATCTTGCTATCATCTATCTATCTATAGCTACTATCATCTACTATCTATTATCTCTTCTACTATATTAATCTTCTCTATCGCATCTATATCATCTATCTATCTGTCTGTCTATCTATCTATCTATCTATCTATCTATCTATCTATCTATCTATCTATATATCATATACATAGTATGGGGCGTCCCCCGAATCCAACAATAAGATGCAAGCACAGTAACCTGGAATAAATAAATAAATGGGATACAGTACGTATAATACTACGAAATACTGGTTCCTACTAAGAAGGATAAAGATATTAGAGGTAGGGATATATCCTCAATTGACGGCGCGGAGGGGTCTGATATCCCCGAGCTATTTCCGTCCGAAGTCCCTCATGTGGGAAAGGGGAGGGGTGGACCCGGTAAAAGGTAACAGAAAATGTGGAAAGTGTGTGTCTGTAAATATTTTGGAAGAGAAAATATTTATAGGGACTCAAGGGAAGAGGTTTGTAAGGTAGATTCCCTGGTAACTTGTCAGAGTAGACAGGTAGTATACCTGCTCATATGTAATGTGGTCAAAAATATGTGGGGAAACTAAAGAACGTCTACTGCAGGATACAGGAACCATATTAGGGCCACTAAAAAAAGAGCTTGATAAAAGCGCTAGGCCAAACATGTATGTGAACAGCATGGTACAAATACTGTTATGTTCAAAGTAAATTTGGGAAAAAGAGAGGTACGTAAAGAAAAACTCCATCAACAGTAAGTAGGATATATATTGGGGACGCTCACCCAGGAGGTTTAAATGAGATAATTAACTATGCGAGTTTCCTATAGATAATATATCTTTCAAAGGTTGAGCACCTAAAGAAGTAGGCCTCGTCTGTGTAAATGAGAGATAAAATGGATTTCATTTTACACAGTGGGTTGCTGGTAACATTATAACAGCCAGCTCAGCCGCATTTAATTACCTAAATAGCGCACCTATTAGCAAGCATAAGGCTGGGTGTACACAGGACCAGCGAGAGGCAAGCTGGGACAAAATCACTGTCGGTCGTGGCGGATGTCATTGTGGCTTACAGTCACGCTTCCTTGGCTGTGAATTTTGAATTCCGATGCCCGTTAGTCCAATCTGGGGAACAAGTAACGTCGTTTCCCGTGCCCACAAAATCACCACATTTTTTCGATCCTGACCAATAGTCAATATGAGACTTCACCAATGCCTGTGGAGCACTAAAGCTAACACGGTATCGGGGATTTATCGGCGTGTGTGTAGCGGCTTTCCTGAATGAGCACACACCCGCCGAACATTCCCGCCGGCCGAGTGGTCGTTTGGAAAAGACCAAAAATTTCCCTCGCCTGTGGTATTCTCCCTATAGGGGAGTCAGCCTGAGCATTCTCCCTATGCTGTGTATATGATGTGTTATGCTGTGTATATGATGTGTATATGCTGTGTATTGTGCTGTATATATATGATGTGAAATGCTGTGTATAATGATGTGTATATGATGTGTATATTCGTGTGTAATATGATGTGAATATGCTGTGTATATGATGGTGTATATGCTGTGTTATTTGTGTGTATATGATGTGAATATGCTGTGTATAGGCGTGGTATATATGTGTGTATATGATGTGTATATGCTGTGTATATGGTGTGTGTATATGAATTTGGTATATGATGTTATAGATGTGATATGGCTGTGTAATTGGTGTGTATATGAGTGTGTATATGATGTGTATATGCTGTGTATATGTGTTTGCTGTTATATGATGTGAATATGTGTGTATATGCTGTGTTATGTGTGTGTATATGCTGTGTATATTGATTTGTATATGTGTGTATGATGAGTGTATATGAGTGTATATGAGGTGTATATGTGGTGTGTATATGCTGTATATATGATGTGTATATTCTTTGGTATTTGCTGTATATATGATGTGAATATGCTGTGTAAATTGCTGTGTATATGGTGTGTATATGCTGTGTATATTATGTGTTATATTCTGTGTATATGATGGTGTATATGTCTGTGTATATGATGTGTAATATGCTGTTGTATATGCTGTGTATATGATGTGTATATGCTGTGATATGAATATGTGTGTATATTTGTGTATATGATGGTGAATATGCTGTGTATATGGCTGTTGTATATGATGTGTATATGATGTGAATATAGCTGTGATATGTGTGTAGATATGTGGTATATTGTGTATTTGCTGTATAATATGGTTGTATATGCGTGTATATGATGTTTATATGATGTGATATGTTGTGTATATGCTGTGTATTGCTGTATATAGATGTGTATATGCTGTGTATATGTGTGTATATGATGATGTAATATGCTGTGTATATGCTGTGATATGATTGTGTATATGGTGTGTATATTGTATGTATATGCTGTGTATATGATGTGTATATGATGTGTATATGCTGTGTATATTGCTGTGTATATGCTTGGTTATAGTGTGTATATGATGTATATATGATGTGATATTGTGTTATATGCGTGTATATGTGTGTATAGCTGTGTATATGCTGTGTATATGATTGTATATGGTGTGTATATGGTTGTATTGATGTGTATATGATGTGTAATATGCTGTGTATATGCTGTGTATATGGCGTGTATATTGCTGTGTATATTGTGTATATGGTGTGTATATGTGTGTATATGGCGTGTAATATGCTGTGTATATGATGTTATATGAATGTGTATATGCTGTTGTATATGCTGTGTATTATGTGAATATGCTGTGTATATGCTGTGTATATGATGTGTATTGATGGTGTATATGCTGTGTATATGTTTATGCTGTATATATGATGTGTATATGATGTTTATATGGTGTTATATATGATGTTATAATGTGTGTATATGCTGTGTATTATGCTGTATATGATGTGTATATGATGTGTATATGCTGTGTTATGCTGTAATATGATGTGAATATGCTGTGTATTTGCTGTATATATGATGTGTATTGATGTGTAATGCTGTGTGATGCTGTGTATTTGCTGTATATATGATGTGAATAGGCTTGTGTATATGATTGTTATATGATGTGTATAGGTGGTGTATATGTGAATGTGTATATGATGTGTATATGGTATATGTTCTGTGTATATGCTGTGGTATATTGCTGGTATATGGTGTGTATATGATGTGTATATGATGTGTATATGATGTGTATATGATGTGTATATGTTATATATATCTTCTGGGTATATGCTGTGTATATGATGTGTAATATGCTGTTGTATTTGCTGTATATATGATGTGAATATGCTGTGTTATATGCTGTGTAATATGATTGTGTATATGGTGTGTATATGCTGTGTATATGCTGTTGTATAGGTGTTGTATATGATGTGTATATGGTGTGTATATGATTGTGTATATGATGTGTATTTGCTGTGTATATGGTGTGTATATTGTGTGTATATGGTGTGTATATGCTGTTGTATATGCTGGTGTATATGCTGTGTATATGCTGTGTATATGCGTGTATATGTGTGTATATGCTGTGTATATGCTGTGTTATATGGTGTGTATATGCTGTGTATATGATGTGTATATGCTGTGTAATATGGGTGTATATGCTGTGTATATGGTTGTAATATGCTGTGTATGACGTGTATATGCTGTGTATATGTTTGTGTATATGGTATGTATAGCTGTGTATAGGGAGAAACGCTCAGGGTGTATGTATCCAGATCTTTGAAACATGACAGACAGGATCTTCAATGTCTGTCATTTTTCATAATCTGTCATGAGCTTAAGGAAGCTCTAATTGAACACAGAAATCCAGAATCCACCCCACATTGTATTCAAAAGAAAAAGGAATGCACCTAAAAACATTACCCCACGTTTTTTAGGTAGAGAGTAGACCTTCTATATATATATGCACAGTAATAAGTTTTCAAGATCTAAATAAGCCATCTAGTCATCTCAATCCTACCTACCCACATCCCCTCCCTGAAAAAATCAACGGCTCAACTGATTGCTGCAAATGAATGTAACCCCAATGTCTGTTGTATTAAAGTGTCAAGGTTGGGTCTTTCTATGTTACAGTTGTATTTTATTAATTAATGGGCATCTACAGTAACCAAAAAATAGGTTATTTTAAATTGACCAGAACTGGAAACTATAATTCTTCCCAACCACCATACTTTTTGTTGATCTGTCCCCTATTTCTTTAGCTATCCAATCTAAAACTCTTTATTTCAGCTGTCAATCAAGTTCCTTGCTCTCAAAAACTATTCTTCTGTGAGCAGTTTTACTGTAGCTGGAATGGTGACAGTGCATGGCTTGACAGTGGTTTATGGAGAAAAAAGTCAGGTCGATGGAAGTGGGAGAGTTAAAATAGGAAGGGGGGATACTGCTCCTAAACAAAATGTGTGCTGGATTGAAGGCATCAGCAACACACACACATCATGTAAGTGCTACTTACATGTATTCAATTATGATTAAGATGAGACAAAGTATTTTTTCCAGTAAGTGTCCCTTTAAGGAAAATATACACTAAAACAATTTCTTTGCCTCCAGTGGTGTAACTACAGGACCCGGGAGGGCCCAAAATCTCTTTCCACAGTCTCCTTGAACAGTTAACCGGAGGTTCAGTTCCATGTTTTTAAAGGGAAGTTCGGTGCAAATACATACGGAATACTTTTAAGAAAAAAGTATAATGACCTTAACCTGCCCATTTTGTTTGTGTATAAATAAATGTTTGCAAAATACTGACTTCCTGTTTGCAGGAGACCGTATGGTCTTGCCCTTGGCCAGTGCCTGGTTTGTTTGAGTTGCTCAGTAGAGATCTGAGCATGTTTGACCCATTCAACAGCCAATCAGTATAAATTACTGTGAGGAATATTCCACGTCAGTGTGCATTCTGGGAACAAGGACCATTACAGAACCTGAAATGTCAGCTCCTAATGTCAACAGCAGGGATATCAAGGGGTTTAAATTCAACAGATTTTTTAAATGGAAGAGAATGTGTAAAATATATGTATATATATATATATATATAGGTATGCATAATACAAACTAATCATTAAAAAATAATCCCACGGAACTTTCCCTTTAAACAGCTGATTGGGTGTATATTTCCTTCATACATGCGACCAGCTGTTTAAAAACAGCTGATCACCAAGCCTCAGGGAGGTTTGGTCCCCCATCCCGAAACAATCGGCCTTCCTGGCGGGGTGGTTCGTACGACTTGGGGAAACTAAAAGAACGCTTACCTGCAGGATACAGGAACATATTAGGGCCACTAAAAATAAAGAGCTTGATAAAAGCGCTATGGCCAAACATGTATGTGAACAGCATAGGTCAAATACTGTTATGTTCAAAGTAAATTTGGGAAAAAGAGGAGGTAACGTAAAGAAAAAACTCCAGCAGACAGACAGTAAGTGGATATATAATTTGCGGGACTGCTACCCAGGAGGTTTTAAATGAGATAATTAAACTATGCGAGTTTCCTATAGATAATATATCTTTCAAAGGTTGAGCACCTAAAGAAGTAAAGGCCTAGTCGTGGTAAATAGAGAGATAAAAGGATTTCATATGTTTAAACATACAATAAACACCCGCATTCACGTGATTATATATAAAAAATGAAATGAGGTAGAGAGATGAAAGTAGTAGCCACAACTGAATGGATAATATAGGTTGAAAAAACTGTGTTAAAAAATGCTCTCTCAGTGTAAGGAAATTGGGCCGTCCCTTTAAGGAATAAAGACACATTACAGCTTTAAGAGACGAGATAGCATAAAAATGAGGTGCGGAGGGGGGTCGATCCCCATTGCAAATTTATTTTATTTTTTTTAAAATTTAGGAGTTATATATACCCTAGCACCGTCCCAAGGATTGGGATAACACAACCACGATTTTATTTCCTATCATTGTGCACTACCTATTGTATATATACGTTTAATTAAATGTCATTTTATTATTTTGTCAGCTGTGGATTAGGAAAGGAGCCTTATGGGTGAGATTTAACTTCATTCATATCTTCTTCTTTCTTTCCAACCGGTTACGTAAAACTGTATGTGAGTAATATCTCCCCTGAAAGAAGGATGGAGATATAGGCGGATCATGGAATAGTCGATGCGTGACGTCACCGCAGGCACCTGGGGAATGTGCGTACGGCGGTGCGCCGAGGGTGTGAAGTTGGGCGGTGCCGTGGGGGGTGTGCAGGGGTGTGTGCAGGGGTGTGCGCGGGGGGGGGGGGGGGGGAAGCACACAGTGGGGTTTGCGGTAACATTAAACAGCCAGCTCAGCCTGCATTTATTACCTACGTAAATAGCGCACACTTAGCAAGCATAAGGCTGGGTGTACACAGACCAGCGAGAGGCAAGCTGGACAAATCACTGTCGGTCGTGGCGGATGTCATTGTGGCTTACAGCTCACGGCTTCCTTGGCTGTGAATTTCTGAATGTCCGATTGCCCGTTAGTCCAATCTGGGCGAACAAGTAACCGTCACCATTTCCGCTGCCCACAAAATCACCACAGATTTTTCGATCCTGACCAATAGTCATATGAGACTTCACCAATGCCTGTGGAGCACTAAAGCTAACACGGGTATGGGGATACGGCAGTGTGTGTAGCGGCTTTCCTGAATGAGCACACACCCGCGAACATTCCGCCGGCCGAGTGGTCGTTTGGAAAAGACCAAAAATTCCCTCGTCTGTGGTATTCTCCCTATAGGGGAGTCAGCCTGAGCATCCTCCTATGCTGTGTATATGATGTGTAAATGCTGTGTATATGCTGTGTATATGTGTGATATGATGTGTATATTATGTGTATGATGTGTATGATGTGTTATGATGTGTATATGATGGGTATTTGCTGTATATAGATGTGAATATGCTGTGTATTGCTGTATATATGATGTGAATGCTGTGTATATGATGTGAAGATGCGGTATATGCTGTGTATTGATGTGTATATGATGTGTATATGATATATATGTGCTGTGTTATGCTGTATATGTGTGTATATGGTGTGATATGATTGGTATAGCTGTGTATAGGGTGTATATGCGTGTATATGCTGTGTATATGATGTGTATATGATGTGTATATGATATATTGTGCTGTGTATATGCTATGTATATGTTGTGTATATGGTGTGTATATGATGTGTATATGCTGTGTATATGGTGTGTATATGCTGGTGTATATGCTGTGTATATGATGTGTATATGCTGTGTATATGGTGTGTAAATGCTGTGGTATGCTGTGTATATGAGGTGTATATGATGTGTATATGATGTGAATATGCTGTGTATATGCTGTGTATATGATGTGTATATGATGTGTATATGATATATATGTGCTGTGTATATGCTATGTATATGTTGTGTATATGGTGTGTATATTATGGTGTATATGCTGTGTATATGGTGTGTATATGATGTGTATATGCTGTGTATATGCTGTATATGATGTGTATATGATATATATGTGCTGTGATATTGCTATGTATATGTTGTGTATATGGTGTGTATATGATGTGTATATGCTGTGTATATGGTGTGTATATGCTGTGTATATGGGTGTATATGATGTGTATATGCTGTGTATATGGTGTGTAAATGCTGTGTATATGCTGTGTATATGATGTGTATATTGCTGTGTATATGATGTGTATATGATGTGTATATGCTGTGTATATGATGTGTATATGCTGTGTATATGATGTGTATATGCTGTGTATATGATGTGTATTGAGTGTATATGCTGTGTAGATGATGTGTAATGATGTGTATATGATGGTATATGATGTGTATATGATATATATGTGCTGTGTATAGTATGTTATGTTGTGGATATGTGTGTATATGATGTGTATATGCTGTGTATATGGTGTGTATATGTGTGTATATGGTTGTGTATTATGATGGATATTGCTGTTTATATGGTGTGGTAAATGCGTGTATAGCTGTTTATGATGGTGTATGCTGTGTATATGATGTGTAATGATATGATGTGTATATGATGTGTATATGATGTGTATATGATGTGTATATGATGTGAATATGCTGTGTATATGCTGTGTATACGATGTGTATATGATGTGTATATGATATATATGTGCTGTGTATATGCTTGTATATGTTGTGTATATGGTGTGTATATGATGTGTATATGCTGTTGATATGCTGTGCATATGATGTGTATATGCTGTGTATTTGCTGTATATATGATGTGAATATGCTGTGTATATGATGTGTATATGATGTGGATATGATGTGTATATGCTGTGTATATGATGTGTATATGCTGTGTATTTGCTGTATAGATGATGTGAATAGCTGTGTATATGATGTGTATATGATGTGTATATGCTGTGTATATGCGGTGTATATGATGTGTATATGATGTGTATATGATATAATGTGCTGTGATATGCTATGTATATGTTGTTGTAGGTGTGTTATGTGTGTATATGCTGTGTATATGCTATGATATGTGTGTATATGGTGTGTATATGCTGTGTAATGATATAATGTGCTGTGTTATGCTATGTATATTGCTGTGTATATGATGTGTATATGATTAATGTGCTGTGTATATGCTGTATATGTGTGTATTATGGTGTGTATATGATGTGTATATGCTGTGTATATGGTGTGTATATGCTGTGTATTGCTGTGTATGATACATGTGCTGTGTATATGCTATGTATATGTTGTATATGGTGTGTATATGATGTGTATATGCTGTGTATTTGGTGGGTATATGATGTGTATATGCTGTGTATATGGTGTGTATATGATGTGTATTAGCTGTGTATATGGTGGAATGCTGTGTATATGGTGTATATGGATGGTTATTATGCTGTGTATATATGATGGTGTATATGATGTGTATATGCTGTGTATATGATGTGTATATGATGTGTATATGCTGTGTTATGATGTGGATTAGCTGTGTATTTGCTGTATATATGATGTGAATTGCTGTGTATATGATGTGTATATGATGTGTATATGTGTGTATATGATGTGTGTATATGCTGTGTATATTGCTGTGTATATGATGTGACTATGCTGTGTAATGATGTGTTATATGAGGTGTATATGCTGTGTATATGATGTGTATATGATGTGTATATGATATATAGTGATGATGTAGTATGCTATGTATATGTTGTGTATATGGTGTGTATATGATGTGTATATGCTGTGTATATGCTGTGTATATGCTGTGTATATGGTGTGTGTTATATGCTGTGTATATGCTGTGTATATGATATATATGTGCTGTGTATATGCTGTGTATATGATGTGTATATGATATATATGTGCTGTGTATATGCTATGTATATGTTGTGTATATGGTGTGTATATGCTGTGTATATGCTGGTTGTATATGGTGTGTATATGCTGTGTATATGCTGTGTATATGGTGTGTATATGCTGTGTATATGGTGTGTATATGCTGTGTTATGCTGTGTTATGACTGTGTTATAGGTATATGGTGTGTATATGCTGTGTATATGCTGTGTATATGGTGTGTATATGCTGTGTATATGGTGTGTATATGCTGTGTATATGCTGTGTATATGATGTGTATATGATGTGTATATGATATATATGTGCTGTGTATATGATATATATGTGCTGTGTATATGCTATGTATATGTTGTGTATATGGTGTGTATATGATGTGTATATGCTGTGTATATGGTGTGTATATGTTGTGTATATGGCATGTATATGCTGTGTAAATGCCGTGTATATGGTATGTATATGCTGTGTATATGTTGTGTATATGGTATGTATATGCTGTGTATAGGGAGAACGCTCAGGGTTGTATGTATCCAGATCTTTGAAACATGACAGACAGGATCTTCATGTCTGTCATTTTTCATAAATCTGTCATGAGCTTAAGGAAGCTCTAATTGAACACAGAAATCCAGAATCCACCCACATTGTATTCAAAAGAAAAAGGAATGCACTAAAAACATTACCCACGTTTTATAGGTAAGGAGTAGACCTTCTATATATATATGCACAGTAATAACGTTTTCAAGATCATAAATAAAGCCATCTAGTCATCGTCAATCCTAGCCTACCCACATCACCTCCCTGAAAAAATCAACGGCTCAACTGATTGCTGCAAATGAATGTAACCCCAATGTCTGTTGTATTAAAGTGTCAAGGTTGGGTCTTTCTATGTTACCAGTTTGTATTTTATTAATTAATGGGCATCTACAGTATACCAAAAAATAGGTTATTTTAAATTGACCAGAACTGGAAACTATAATTCTTCCCAACCACCACTACTTTTTGTTGATCTGTCCCCTATTTCTTTAGCTATCCAATCTAAAACCTCTTATATTTCAGCTGTCAATCAAGTTCCTTGCTCTCAAAAACTATTCTTCTGTGAGCAGTTTTACTGTAGCTGGAATAGTGACAGTGCTGGCTTGACAGTTGGTTTATGGAGAAAAAAGTCAGGTCAGATGGAAGTGGGAGTAGTTAAAATAGGAAGGGGGGATACTGCTCCTAAACAAAATGTGTGCTGGATTGAAGGCATGCAGCAACACACACAAATCATGTAAGTGCTACTTACATGTATTCAATTATAGATTAAGATGAGACAAAGTAATTTTTCCAGTATAGTGTCCCTTTAAGGAAAATATACACTAAAACAATTTCTTTGCCTCCAGTGGTGTAACTACAGGACCCGGGAGGGCCCAAAATCTCCTTCCACAGTCTCCTTGAACAGTTAACCGGAGGTTCAGTTCCAGTGTTTTAAAGGGGAAGTTCGGTGCAAATACATACGGAATACTTTTAAGAAAAAAGTATAATGACCTTAACCTGCCCATTTTGTTTGTGTATAAATAAATGTTTGCAAAATACTGACTTCCTGTTTGCAGGAGACCGTTATGGTCTTGCCCTTGGGCCAGTGCCTGGGTTGTTTGAGTTGCTCAGTAGAGATCTGAGCATGTTTGACCCATTCAACAGCCAATCAGTATAAATTACTGTGAGGAATATTCCACGTCAGTGTGCATTCTGGGAACAAGGACCATTACAGAACCTGAAATGTCAGCTCACTAATGTCAACAGCAGGGAATATCAAGGGGTTTAAATTCAACAGATTTTTTAAAATGGAAGAGAATGTGTAAAATATATGTATATATATATATATATATAGGTATGCATAATACAAACTAATCATTTAAAAAATAATCCCACGGAACTTTCCCTTTAAACAGCTGATTGTGTGTATATTTACTTCATACATGCGACCAGCTGTTTAAAAACAGCTGATCACCAAGCCTCAGGGGAGGTAGCCTCAGGGGAGGTAGCCTCAGGGGAGGACTCTGTGAGGGCAAACATGCTCAGTTATACCTATGAGGCAGCATTCGGAGAGGGAATTTCCCACCATGCAGTTCACGTACCAACTGTCCCCATTCCAGCTACAGCAAAACTATACATAACACAAACGTTTATGATACTATGGCATTTGATTGACAAATGAAATGTAAGATGTTTCAGACAGGATATCTAAGGCTGTGTACACACCATGCAATTTTTTAGACCAATCGACTGATAGGTCATATAATGTTTGTAGGGAGGCACACTCAGGTAAGTATTCAAATAATACTCATTTATTAAGTGCTGAAAAAAGCCAAGTACACAACGTTTTGGGGGGTCCCACCCCCTGAAAAAAGCCAAGTACACAACATTTAGGGGGGTGGGACCCCCCAAAACGTTGTGTACTTGGCTTTTTTCAGCACTTAATAAATGAGTATTATTTGAATACTTACCTGAGTGTGCCTCCCTACAAACATTATATGACTTATGATACTTACCTGATGTGGCACAGGTTATAAGCAGAGCACCTCCTATTCTACCTATCTGGGACACCACATAACTATTGCAATCGACTGATAGTTCAGTATATCGGCATGTGTTATCGGCTGGCCACGATCCTTCTCCCTGGCTGACTGGTAGGAAATGCTGAAAGGTCGGTCAGGATGAAGCATTTGCCCTTTAAGAAATAGGGGACACATCAATGAAAAAATAGTGATACTGTAACTGGGAGGAACTATAGTTTCCAGTAATGGGCAATTTAAATTACTTTTATCCCAGTGTACATACCCTTTAAATGAATACCTACTTATAGAAATGTTTGTATGTTTAGGCACATAGAAATATGTAAATAACTTACATTACATTATAATCAAATAATTTACGTTCATTATCATCAAACACGTTCTAAGCCACTGATTCAACTTTACCCGATTAGCTCCGGGAGATGGGCGGAAATTCTTGACTACTCACTAAATAAAAGACTTTTTGGAATAAAAGTTTGGTCTGTGATTGGCTGATTAATTAGATTAAAGGGCACGTTCACCTTCTGAAATTCTGATTATTATTATGTCACGTGTAGAATCGGACAGCCTGATGATTGATCAAGTCTTTTCAGGTAGTCTCTGTTATAGGGATGCCTGACATATAGGAGTTCAGAATGTAGGATAATATAATGGGGGCAGTACGGTGGCTCAGTGGTTAGCACTGATACATTGCAGCGCTGAAGTCCTGAGTTCGATTCCACCCTTGGACACATCTGCAAGGAGTTTGTATGTTCTCTCCGTGCTTGGGTGGGTTTCCTCCGGGCACTCCGGTTTCCCCCACAATCATAAAGACATACTGATAGGTTGTATGTGTCAAATAAATGTGCTTAGATTGTAAGCTCTTCGGGCAGGGAGTGATGTGAATGTATACATGTAATTGTAAAGCGCTACGGAAGATGTTGGCGCTATATAAATCCACAATAATAATAATAATAATGTACCCCCTACTGTAAATTATAAGGATATTAGAAGTCACAAGGAGTTCCGTCACTATACCAAAGCACAATATAATCCAATCCTTTCTTCACCCCATCCCTATATGTGCACCAGCATTCATAGTGAAACCCCCTCCCCTTTTTTCAACCAGGTTCATAATTATCGAAAATACGTCCACGAGTTTGAACTAGTTCGTAGTCCGGAAAGTTCTAGAAGTTAAGTCCATCTCTAGTTAAGACAAAATTGTCATAAGCATAGAACTCACCACCCCCATTTTTATGCAGGTTATAATGAAGTGTCCCATCTGCCAGCGTCTCCCTGAACTGCTCCTCGCATTGTTACCACTTTCTTACCGGCACTTCCTGTATAGGTTTATGCAGCTTGCAGCTTTGTGCACTGTTTCCATCTAGCCCAGTCCTAGTTACACGGCCTTCAGTGTTGTCCTATGGGGAAGGGGGGGTTCATACTTATAGGTTATAATCATTGCGCTGCTATGTAGTTGCATGCCATTAATAAGGTTATAACCTACCCCTGTAGTGGATTTCTATGGGAGGAAATGTAAGATTATAGCATTATAACCTTACAGTTCCAGGAGGAGAAGGAAACCAGAAGCCACAAAGGGGTAGGTTATAATAAACAATGCACCCCGAACTGTAAATTATAGGGATATTAGAAGTCACCTTGGAGTTCCGTGCCGTGTATAAAAGGTACTCGGCCTGCGGCATCGTGCTTTTATACGGAACTCCTCGGTGACTTCTAATATCCTTATAATAATAATTCAGTTGGGGGAGCATTATCCACTATATTATCTAGTTGGGTCCCATAGCGAGTAACGAAGAGGGGAACTATATAAAAATAAATGACTTGGTTGGGGGAGGGAGGGACTTGGGTGGAGTTAGAGCCATACCATGAACTTTTTCTACTAGGCCGTCATTTACTGAGATTCGCAAAATTACCTGCAACTAAATATAAGGGGCGACGTATAGAAAGGCGCTATTGCTCTCTTTTGCCACCTAAAGCCAACGCACTGAGCTGATAGCTGCTCTCTATGCGTTATGAATGTGGATAACCCAATTCTGTAAATTGCCCCATTCACTTTTCTTTTTTGCCCCAATATCCCAGAAAGAACTGATTGTCCCTTTACTAAACCTGGGAATGGTTAGAGATGAATTGGATTGGGATTTTTCTCCTTTTCCATTCTAAAGCAGATTTCAATAGGATTTTCATAGGAACCGTTAATTTTGAGTTTTAATCATTTGGAAAAATCCATCGGATCTGCGGATTTTCCGAATCCAAACAGGTTTGTTTACAAACAGGGACTGGTCACTAATGACGATAAAAGGCAGAAACAGGTTTCATTGTAAAATCCAGATGTCTATTATTTTGTAGAAATTCAGTGTGAATTTGAGTTCCATAAGAGAAATGTTTAAACGTTTACCGTGAGCGGCGTTTCTGGATACAAACGAAACAAATGTCCCATGTACAACCTTGGGTTAGATCCATGGGTGGCCTTGTCTGATAAGCCTGACCCACAGGAAGGAGGGCGGTAGATTCCTCCATGATATCCGTGCAGCTGCATCTTGGGAAACCATCATCCGATCTCAGCAACGGTAACTTCCTCTCTGGTTTTGCGTTTAGCTCACGGAATGCGGTTAAAGCCTCTTAGAAGGTGTGGAATGTTGTTAAGGGTTATCATGGTAATGTCAATTATTAGTAATTGGATGCAGTGTATGTTGTGTTCTCTCTCTCCCAAAACACAATATATTTGCTAGTATTGTGAGCAGATACTCACACTTGTGTATTGTTGGTCCGGACCCTGTCACTGCATGTGCTCACGCTTCCATTCTAGGTTCACAAGTGAAAAACACGTATGCAGAAGATGTCTCATCAATCACAATGATAATAGGACTCACCGTTTCCCAGTCTATGGCCTGGGTGTTCTCGTCCCGGACCCTTTGCTACCATGGTAACATAAAAATTACTTTTTTGCATTTATTAGTGGGAGCTTTTTTAGCAGTAAACTCTCTCTATTTTCAATGTAAGTTACACTGGTGATGTTTCAATAATGCTGAAACCGGTCTGTAACTGGCTCTTTGGTTTTGCATTTAGCTAATTGGAATGCTGTTAAAGCCTCTAAGAAGGTAAAGCATTCCCTAAAGGGATACCATGGAAACATGGAAATTACCCAGAAGTCTCTGGCTGGTTTTAAAAACACAAACACGATTATACATTTACCATCTATTATCTTTTCCTTAGACAGAGCACAGTTAACTTTTTCTATTTCCCCATTTTGCTTTAAGTTGTTATGTGAATTATGTTGGCATTATGATGATGTATCTAATTGTCAAAAAATATTGGGGGGAAAAAAACCTATTAAACTATTTAAAGGAGTCTGGATTGAGGTTTGTTGGGTAAAAGCAACTGTTGTTTCTCCAACCCCTTCTGGCCCAGGGCCTAACCAATGGGAAGAAGCCCTGCAGGAAGCACTTTTTGCCATTGGAGAAAGCCCAGACTAAAGGGGGTAGAGCTTGGACAGTACAGTTGACCCTTAAGGCATGGTTAAAGGGCTATTTAGGGCTGATCTTGGCACTATAAAATCCATGTTTCACAAGAGGACACGTTGTTGAAATGACCAAACATGTAACTGAAAGCTGATATGAAAGCTCACTGAAGTCTGTACCCCAGTGAAGTCTAAACATCTCCAGCATTCATAAAGCACATTCAAGACGGTGTGCTGAAATTCCATTGGTCATCTAGATTGGGGGAGGTTTAATTACCATTATAATGCATTAATATTAAGTCCAGTGTTTAACCAGGTGTACAGCATTCATAAAGCACATTCAAGACGGTGTGCTGAAATTCCATTGGTCATCTAGATTGGGGGAGGTTTAATTACCATTATAATGCATTAATATTAAGTCCAGTGTTTAACCAGGTGTACACCAAAGCTATTGAACCATCCTTGCCTAAATTAGTCATTTGCACCATTTGTTATACTTTACCTTGAAAGTCTTGCATTAGATGGCAGACAATCTATCATCAGCCAAGGGTCCAAACTAAGCCAAAGTGGACAAGGGTCTTCTCTGATATTCTTAATACCCCAGCATGGCAGCTTTACATTACTGTGGCTGCATAGCACATAGAACATACAACAATATATATTATAATCTGCCATGGGTCTTCACACATTTTCTCTTCTCTTAGCAGAAAGGCAGTACAAGTCTACACTACTGTCCGTTGAGTGTGGGCCTTGTTGGCTTGGGGCCCCTTAGTAGAAAGGCAGTACAAGTGTACACTACTGTCCATTAAGTGTGGAGTTTGTTGGCTAAGGACCCCTTAGTATTAAGGCAGTACAGGTCTACAGTACTGTCTGTTGAGTGTGGGCCTTGTTGGCTATGGACCCCTTTGTAGAAAGGCAGTACATGTCTATACTACTGTCTGTTGAGTGTGGGCCTTGTTGGCTTGGGGCCCCTTAGTAGAAAGGCAATACAAGTCTACACTACTGTCCATTAAGTGTGGGGTTTGTTGGCTAGGGACCCCTTAGTAGAAAGGCAGTACATGTCTACACTACTGTCCATTAAGTGTGGGGTGGTTTGTAGCTAGGGACCCCTTAGTAGAAAGGCAGTACAAGTCTACACTACTGTCCATTAAGTGTGGGGTTTGTTGGCTAGGGACCCCTTAGTAGAAAGGCAGTACATGTCTACACTACTGTCCATTAAATGTGGGGTTTGTTGGCTAGGGACCCCTTAGTAGAAAGGCAGTACATGTCTACACTACTGTCCATTAAATGTGGGGTTTGTTGGCTAGGGACCCCTTAGTAGAAAGGCAGTACAAGTCTACACTACTGTCCATTAAGTGTGGGGTTTGTTGGCTAAAGACCCCTTAGTAGAAAGGCAGTACATGTCTACACTACTGTCCATTAAATGTGGGGTTTGTTGGCTAGGGACCCCTTAGAGTAGAGAGATTCCCGCACACTCACAATTTCCAGAGTGGAGACATCAATGCTGGGTGTGCCAGTGAAGTGGCAGCATATCTCAGTACAGGAACAAAGACTGTGCACACCAGAATTAAATGCGAAAGGTGTTTATTAAAACATAAATAACACATCACGTGACATTTTGGTGTAGTGCACCTTCATCAGACATATACATAAGATTAAAGAACCAACTAGTCCTTTAATAGGCTAGATACCCAACACTGTTGCCATCTAGTGGCACACATTACATAAAATGTAAATGAAAGTTACCCATACCCACATCACCCAGAGCACATATTTACATATTGCAGGCATGTACATTTTTTCTCATTTTTTGTATACAATCATAGATGGTATTTTTTTCAGGAGAAAGCATGAAAGAACTAAATTCCCATTTAAACCCTTTGGCTGCACTGTTCATAAAGAAAAGATCCAATACATTTCTCTGCGTAGGAGGGCATTACAGGTATCCCACCCTTCCTGCATCTCGCGGGAGACTGCCTCATTCCCACTCTCCTGTGAGACCACCCCAAACTCCCACAATGAAGAGGAGTCTCTAATCTCCTCCTGGTCATGCCCCCTTTTGGTCACCACACCCCTGGAACACCCATGTCACACCCCAAAACCCCGCCTCCCCCAAACGCTAACATGCTACCTCCGCCCTGTGAGTGATGTCACATAGACAAGTGAGCACAGACATTTCAACATGTAAACACAATATTCAATGTTACGGTTTAAATAAGTTTTTTTGTATTTGGGCACTGGATCCCCTGATGAGTCTGCTGTATAGGGACTGTCCCTTGGAAACGACACACAGCGGTTTTAACGGCTCCCTCAATTGATGGCCAGATGGGTAAGTTTACCTGACTTGCGCCAATATAAAAGGACCAAATTCCGCCGGGTATGTAATGATTACACAGAGCGTCTGGTTTACAGCTGGCTGACAGTCAATGTTCGACAAAAGTTTACTCGGTTTCCAGGGCAACAGCGCTGAAAACCACGTGGCCCGAAGAGCAGGAAAAGGGACACGACTGGGTCACTGTCTTCTGGGTCTGACGTCATCACCGAGGAATCTTCAGCCACGGATTCCGATTCCCGCTTGCCAGATAGCGGCCAAGTGGGACCTAATAGAATTGTTACACAGAAAATTATTCCTTTTTTAGGAGATGGCAGAGGATCAGAAGGGACAGGACAGGCGGGGGAAAGAACCTGGAGATGATTTCGTGCTCACTGCAGAGCCTGTTTTCAGCCAGTTATAATGTGATTGCCTACACTGCCATCTGGTGGTCTTGTTTTTATCTGTAGGTCTTCCAGAATATTATATTGTAGTAGAAGTCTTGTTCAATCTATTGAAATCCTAGAAACACGATGCAATAAAAAGCTGACATCTGATTGGTTAATGTAAATTGATAGCACAGGCAGACTTTTGCACATATTATTACTATAGTCCCATAATCTCTACAGGTGGATTTGCTCCTGTTTTTCTACCCCTCCTCCTCCTGGGCTAACTCCCAGACATCTTATACTTTATTAATGGTGTGTGTATTGCTTCCTACTGCAGGACAATGGGATGAAGAAATGCACAATCCATGACCAGATAATGTTTTTGGGAAGTACAAGGTTTCCCTTTGGTTTTGTTTGCTTTATCTCATGTGCCCACCACGTCCCCTCTCTGATTTGTCAATCTTTTGCATTGAAAAATGTTGGGAGGTACCAGCCACTATGGGCATTGTATACCAGTTACTGTGGGCACCATATACTAGCTACTGTGGGCATCATATACAAGTCACTGTGGCATCAAATACCAACCACTGTGGGCATCATATACCAGCCACTGTGGGCAACATATACCAGCCACTGTGGGCATCATATACCAGTCACTTTGGGCATCATATGCCAGTCACTGTGGGAATCATATACCAGTCACTGCAGGTATCTAAAACAGACACTGTGGGCATCAACCTGTTACTGAGGGCATCTTATACCAGTCACATGGGCATCATATACCAGTTATTGTGGGCATCCATATACCAGTCACTGCTGGTATCTAAAACCAGTCACTGTGGGCGTCTCATGCCAGTCACTATGGGCATCTTGTAGTTACCAGTCACTGCAGGCCCTTCACACCCACCTCCACGAGTCACAACCACTTTTTTGTGGTGGAACGCAAAACTATTTGTTTTAGGCAACAAAAGGTCTAGAGACGTCCCTGTGTTGCAGTATCTGCAGTAGACAAGCAGACATGTTTGATAAGACTGAATATACAGTGTTCTAGTGTTTGATAAGACTGACTATACGGTGTTCTAGTGTCGGATAAGACTGACTATACGGTGTTCCAGTGTTGGATAAGACCGACTATACGTGTTGTTCTAGTGTTGGATAAGAACTGACTATACGGTGTTCTAGTTGGATAAGACTGACTATACGGTGTGTTTACGTGTGGATAAGATGACTATACGGTTTTCTAGTGTTTGATAAGACCGACTATACGGTTGTTCTAGTGTTGGATAAGACACTATACGGTGCTAGTGTTGGTAAGACGACTATACGGTGTTCTAGGTGGATAAGACCGACTATACGGTGTTCTAGTGTTGGATAAGACTGACTATACGGTGTTCTAATGTTGGATAAGACTGACTATACGGTGTTTCTAGTGTTGGATAAGACTGACTATACGGTGTTCTAGTGTTTGATAAGACTGACTATACGGTGTTCTAGTGTTGGATAAGACTGACTATACGGTGTTCTATGTGGATAAGACGACTATACGGTGTTCTAGTGTTGGATAAGACCGACTATACGGTGTTCTAGTGTTGATAATGATGACGATATACGGTGTTCTAATGTTGGATAAGACCGACTATACGGTTTCTAGTGTGGATAAGACCGACTATACGGTGTTCTAGTGTGGATAAGACCGACTATACGGTGTTCTAGTGTTGGATAAGACTGACTATACGGTGTTCTAGTGTTGGATAAGACTGACTATACGGTGTTCTAGTGTTGGATAAGACCGACTATACGGTGTTCTAGTGTTGGATAAGACTGACTATACGGTGTTCTATGTTGGATAAGACTGACTATACGGTGTTCTAGTGTTGGATAAGACTGACTTACGGTGTTCTAGTGTTGATAAGACTGATATACGGTTTTCTGTTTGGATAAGATGACTATACGGTGTTCTAGTGTGGATAAGACCGACTATACGGTTGTTCTAGTGTTGGATAAGACCGACTATACGGTGTTTCTAGTGTGGATAAGACCGACTATACGGTGTTCTATGTTGGTAAGACCGACTATACGGTTCTAGTGTTGGATAAGACCGACTATACGGTGTTCTAGTGTTGAAGAACCGACTATACGTGTTCTAGTGTTGGATAGAGACCGACTATACGGTGTTCTAGTGTTTGATAAGACCGACTATACGGTGTTAGTGTTGGATAAACGACTATACGGTGTTCTAGTGTTGGATAAGACCGACTATACGGTGTTCTAGTGTTGGATAAGCCGACTATACGGTGTGTTCTAGTGTTGGATAAGACCGATATACGGTGTTCTAGTGTTGGATAAGACCGACATACGGTGTTCTAGTGTTGGATAAGACCGACTAACGGTGTTCTAGTGTTGGATAAGACGACTATACGGTGTTCTAGTGTTGGATAAGACCGACTATACGGTGTTCTAGTGTTTGGATAAGACCGACTATACGGTGTTCTAGTGTTGGATAAGACTGACTATACGGTGTTCTAGTGTTGGATAAGACCGACTATACGGTGTTCTAGTGTTGGATAAGACCGACTATACGGTGTGTTTCTAGTGTTGATAAGACCGACTATACGGTGTTCTAGTGTTGGATAAGACCGACTATACGGTGTTCTAGTTGGATTGTAATGACCGATACGGTGTTCTAGTGTTGGATAAGACTGACTATACGGTGTTCTAGTGTGGATAAGACTCGACTATACGGTGTTTCGTGTTGGATAAGACTGACTATACGTGTTCTAGTGTTGGATAAGACCGACTATAACGGTGTCTAGTGTGGATAAGACTGATATACGGTGTTCTAGTGTTGGTAAGACCGACTATACGGTGTTCTAGTGTTGGATAAGACTGACTATCGGTGTTCTAGTGTGGATAAGAGACTCTATACGGTGTTCTAGTGTTGGATAAGACTGACTATACGGTGTTTCTAGTGTTGGATAAGACCGACTATACGGTGTTCTAGTGTTGGATAAGACTGACTATACGGTGTTTTAATGTGGGATAAGCGACTATACGGTGTTCTAGTGTGGATAAGACCTGACTAACGGTGTTCTAGTGTTATAAGACGACATACGATGTTTGTGTTGGATAAGACCGACTATACGGTGTTCTAGTGTTGGATAAGACCGACTATACGGTGTTCTAGTGTTGGATAAGACCGACTATACGGTGTTCTAGTGTTGGATAAGACCGACTATACGGTGTTCTAGTGTTGGATAAGACTGACTCTATACGGTGTTCTAGTGTTGGATAAGACCGACTATACGTGTTCTAGTGTTGGTATAAGACCGACTATACGGTGTTCTAGTGTTGGATAGACCGACATACGGTGTTTCTAGTGTGGATAAGACGACTATACGGTGTTCTAGTGTGGATAAGACCGACTATACGGTGTTCTAGTGTGGATAAACGATCTATCGTGTTTCTAGTGGTATAAGACCGACTATACGGTGTTCTAGTGTTGGATAGACCGACTATACGGTGTTCTAGTGTTTGATAAGACCGACTATACGGTGTTCTAGTGTTGGATAAGACTGACTATACGGTGTTCTAGTGTTGGATAAGACTGACTATACGGTGTTCTAGTGATGGATAAGACCGACTATACGGTGTTCTAGTGTTGGATAAGACCGACTATACGTGTTCTAGTGTTGGATAAGACCGACTATACGGTGTTCTAGTGTTGGATAAGCCGACTATACGGTGTTCTAGTGTGGATAAGACTGACTATACGGTGTTCTAGTGTTGGATAAGACTGACTATACGGTGTTCTAGTGTTTGATAAGACCGACTATACGGTGTTCTAGTGTTGGATAAGACCGACTATACGGTGTTCTAGTGTTGGATAAGACCGACTATACGGTGTTCTAGTGTTTGATAAGACCGACTATACGGTGTTCTAGTGTCGGATAAGACTGACTATACGGTGTTCTAGTGTTGGATAAGACTGACTATACGGTGTTCTAGTGTGGATAAGACGACTAACGGTGTTCTGTTATGTTGGATAAGACCGACTATACGGTGTTCTAGTGTTGGATAAGATACGACTATACGGTGGTTCTAGTGTTGGATAAGACGACTATACGGTGTTCTAGTGTTGGGATAAGACTGACTATACGGGGTTTAGTGTTGGTAAGGACTGACTATACGGTGTTAGTGTGGATAAGACCGACTATACGGTGTTCTAGTGTTGGATAAGACTGACTATACGGTGTTCTAGTGTTGGTAAGACGACTATCGGTGTTTAGTGTTGGTAAGACCGACTATACGGTGTTCTAGTGTTGGATAAGACGACATACGGTGTTCTAAGGTTGGATAGACGACTATACGGTGTTCTAGTGTTGGATAAGACTGACTATACGGTGTTCTAGTGTGGATAAGACTGACTATAGGTGTTCTAGTGTTGATAAGACTGACTATACGGTGTTCTAGTGTTGGATAAGACGACTATACGGTGTTCTAGTGTGGATAAGACCGACTTACCGTGTTCTAGTGTTGGATAAGACTGACTATACGGTGTTCTATGTGGGATAAGACCGACTATACGGTGTTCTAGTGTTGGATAGATGAACTATACGGTGTTCTAGTGTTTGATAAGACGACTATACGTGGTTCTAGTGTTGGATAAGACGACTATACGGTGTTCTTGTGGATAAGACTGACTATACGGTGTTCTAGTGTTGGATAAGACCGACTATACGGTGTTCTAGTGTTGATAGACGACATACGGTGTTCTAGTGTGGATATAAGACAGAACTATACGGTGTTCTGTGTTGGATAAGACGAATACGGTGTTCTAGTGTTGGAAAGACTGACTATACGGTGTTCTAGTGTTGGATAAGACGACTATAGGTTGTTTAGTGTGGATAAGACGACTATACGGTGTTCTAGTGTTGGTAAGACCGACTATACGGTGTTCTAGTGTTGGATAAGACTGACTATACGGTGTTTAGGTTGGATAAGAAGACTATACGGTGTTCTAGTGTTGATAAGACGACTATCGGTGTTTAGTGTTGGTAAGACGTATACGTTAGTATGGAATAGACGATATACGGTGTTCTAGTGTTGGATAAGAACGACTATACGGTGTTCTAGTGTTGGATAAGAATGACTATACGGTGTTCTAGTGTTGGATAAGACCGACATACGGTGTTCTAGTGTTGGATAAGACTGACTATACGGGTTCTATGTTGGAGAAGACTGCCATACGGTGTTCTAGTGTTGGATAAGAATGACTATACGGTGTTCTAGTGTTGGATAAGACTGACTATACGGTGTTCTAGTGTTGGATATAAGCTGACTATACGTGTTCTAGTGTTGGATAAGACCGACTATACGGTGTTCTAGTGTTGGATAAGACGACTATACGGTGTTCTAATGTTGGATAAGAAGACTATACGGGTTCTAGTGTGGATAAGACGACTATACGGGTTAGTTGGATAAGACTGATATACGGTGTTCTAGTGTGGAAAGACCGACTATAGGTGTCTAGTGTGGATAAGGACTATACGTGTTCTTAGTGTTGGATAAGACTGACTATACGGTGTGTTAGTGTTGGATAAGACTGACTATACGGTGTTCTAGTGTTGGTAATAAGACCGACTATACGGGTGTTCTAGTGTGGATAAGACTGACTATACGGTGTTCTTAATGTTGGATAAGACCGACATACGGTGTTCTAGTGGGGATAAGACTGACTATACGGTGTTCTAGTGTTGTGATAGACCGACTTATACGATGTTCTAGGGTGGGATAAGACCGACTATACGGTGTTCTAGTGTTGGATAAGACCGACTATACGGTGTTTAGTGTTTGGATAAGACCGACTATACGGTGTTCTAGTGTTGGATAAGACCGACTATACGGTGTTCTAGTGTTGGATAAGACCGACTATACGGTGTTCTAGTGTTGGATAAGACCGACTATACGGTTCAGTGTTGGATAGACGACTATCGTGTTCTAGTGTTGGATAAGACCGAATACGGTGTTCTAGTGTTGGATAAGACCGACTATACGGTGTTCTAGTGTTGGATAAGACCGACTATACGGTGTTCTAGTGTTGGATTAGACGACTATACTGTTTCTAGTGTTGGATAAGACCGACTATACGGTGTTCTAGTGTTGGGGATAAGACCGACTAAGGTGTTCTAGTGTTGATAAGACCGACTATACGGTGTTCTAGTGTGGATAAGACTGACTATACGGTGTTTCGTGTTGGATAAGACTGACTATACGGTGTTCTAGTGTGGATAAGACCGACTATACGGTGTTCTAGTGGTTGGATAAGACCGACTATACGGGTTCTAGTGTTGGATAAGACCGACTATACGGTGTTCTAGGTTGGATAAGACCGACTATACGGTGTTCTAGTGTGGATAAGACCCGACTATACGGTGTTCTAGTGTTGGATTAAGACTGACTATACGGTGTTCTAGTGTGGATAAGACCGACTATACGGTGTTCTAGTGTTGGATAGATGACTATACGGTGTCTAGTGTGTTGGATAAGACTGACTATACGGTGTTCTAGTGTTGGATAAGACTGACTATACGGTGTTCTAGTGTTGGATAAGACTGACTATACGGTGTTCTAATGTTGGATAAGACTGACTATACGGTGTTATCGTTGATAAGACTGACTATACGGTGTTCTAGTGTGGATAAGTGACTATACGGTGTTCTAGTGTTGGATAAGACTGACTATACGGTGTTCTAGTGTTGGATAAGACCGACTATACGGTGTTTAGTGTTGGATAAGACGACTATACGGTGTTCTAATGTTGGATAAGACCGACTATACGGTGTTTAGTGTTGGATAAGACTGACTATACGGTGTTTAGTGTTTGATAAGACCGACTATACGTGTGTTCTAGTGTTGGATAAGACCGACTATACGGTGTTCTAGTGTTGGATAAGACCGACTATACGGGTGTCTAGTGTTGGATAAGACCGACTATACGGTGTTCTAGTGTGATAAGACTCGACTATACGGTGTTTAGTGTTGGATAAGACCGACTATACGGTGTTCTAGTGTTGATAAGACCGACATAGGTTCTAGTGTTGGATAAGACTGACTATACGGTGTTCTAGTGTGGATAAGACTGACTACGGTGTTCTAGTGGATGGATAAGACCGACTATACGGTTGTTATGTGTGGATAAGACCGACTATACGGTGTTCTAGTGTGGATAAGACTGACTATACGGTGTTCTAGTGTGGATAAGACCGACTATACGGTGTTCTAGTGTTGGATAAGACCGACTATACGGTGTTCTAGTGTGTTATAGAATGACTATACGTGTTCTAGTGATGGATAAGACCGGACTATACGGTGTTCTAGTGTTGGATAAGACGACTATACGGTGTTCTAGTGTTGGATAAGACTGACTATACGGTGTTCTAGTGTTGGATAAGACGACTATACGGTGTTCTAGTGTTGGATAAGACTGACATACGGTGTTCTTATGTGTGGATAAGACTGACTATACGGTGTTCTAGTGTTGGATAGACTGACTATACGGTGTTCTAGTGTGGATAAGACGACTATACGGTGTTCTAGTGTTGGATAAGACTGACTATTACGGTGTTCTAGTGTTGGATAAGACCGACTATACGGTGTTCTAGTGTTGGATAAGAAGACTATACGGTGTTCTAGTGTTGGATAAGACTGACTATACGGTTCGTTCAGGTTGGATAAGACTGACTATACGGTGTTCGTCTAGTGTGGATAAGACTGACTATACGTTCTAGTGTGGATAAGACCGACTATACGGTGTTCTAGTGGGGATAAGATCCGACTATACGGTGTTCTAGTGTGGTTAAAAACCGACTATACGGTGTTCTAGTGTTGGATAAGACTGACTATACGGTGTTCTAGTGTGGATAAGACTGACTATACGGTGTTTCTAGTGTTGGATAAGACGACTATACGGTGTTCTAGTGTTGGATAATTGACTATACGGTGTTCTAGTGTGGATAAGACCGACTATACGGTGTTCTAGTGTAGGATAAACCGACTCTATACGGTGTTCTAGTGTTGGATAAGACTGACTATACGGTGTTCTAGTGTTGGATAAGCTGACTATACGGTGTGTTCTAGGTTGGATAAGACTGACTATAAGGGTGTTCTAGTGTGGGATAAGACTGACTTACGGTGTTCTAGTGTTTGATAAGACGACTATACGGTGTTCTAGTTTTGGATAAGACTGACTATACGGTGGTTCTAGTGTTGGATAAAGCTGACTATACGGTGTTCTAGTGTTGGATAAGACCGACTATACGGTGTTCTAGTGTTGGATAAGACTCGGACTATACGGTGTTTCTAGTGTTGGATAAGACTGATATCGGTGTTCTATGTTGGAAAGATGACTATACGGTGTTCTATGTGTGGATAAGACCGACTATAAGTGTTCTAGTGTCGGATAAGCTAAGACGACTATACGGTGTTTAGTGTTTGATAGACTGACTATACGGTGTTTCTAGTGTGGATAAGACTGACTATACGGTGTTCTAATGTTGATAAGACTGACTATACGTGTTCTGTGCGGATAAGACCGACTATACGGTGTTCTAGTGTCGGATAAGACTGACTATACGGTGTTCTAGTGTCGGATAAGACTGACTATACGGTGTTCTAGTGTCGGATAAGACTGACTATACGGTGTTCTAGTGTTGGATAAGACTGACTATACGGTGTTCTAGTGTGGTATAAGACGACTATACGGTGTTCTAGTGTCGGATTAAGACCGACTATACGGTGTTCTAGTGTCGGATAAGACTGACATATACGTGTTGTTCTAGTGTCGGATAAGACTGACTATACGGTGTTCTAGTGTTGGATAAGACTGACATACGGTTGTCTAAATGTTGGGGAAAGACTGGACTATACGGTGTTCTAGTGTTTGGATAAGACTAGACTACGGTGTTCTAGTGTTGGATAAGACTCGACTATACGGTGTTCTAGTGTTTGAGAAGATGGGACTATACGGTGTTCTAGTGTTGGATAAGACTGACTATACGGTGTTCTAGTGTTGGATAAGACTGACTATACGGTGTTCTAGTGTTGGATAAGACTGACTATACGGTGTTCTAGTGTTGGATAAGACTGACTATACGGTGTTCTAGTGTTTGATAAGACTGACTAATCTGTCTCTGGTGAAAGATCAGATAGACATAGGGCCGTATTTATTAAAGCGTGGTATGGAAAATAAAGCACGGCCATATCCGATCATTTCCCTGTGTGTTACGTTACACTCCCAGGTGTTGTTTTACACTAATGTAAGGTATTGTACACCAACAAGCATTATTTAACAATATTGGTTGTTATGAATGGCCATATTGTAATCCTATGCTGTAAAATATGGATTGTAGAATAAAGAAAACATTTGTTATTTCGAGTTCGCATAATAAAATAACAATGATTTTGTTAAACCGGTTGAAATTATTGCTTAACATTACCGAGTTTATGAATGCGGCCCTTAGTCCAATGTGATTTCCACCATGGACGACTTCCCTGAAATCCTCTAACGATTTTATACCAGAACCTGCAGTAGGGAAAGGCAGAGTTAAAAGGCGAAACAGAAACATTTCTACATGAGCATATACAAAACCTTCTGCTCTTGTCCACTATGGGAATGTGCCTCCAAACATCTGTTAGTGGTAACACTAATTAGGGGAAACTCTAGTTCAATGGAACAGAGTTTAAAGAGGAACTGTGGTCCAAAAATGAGTTTAGGTAAATTGATAGGAATTGCTCTCCTGAGAATTTTTGCAATTTATTTTCATTGTTTATTTTGCATAGTTTTAAAGATATTTACATTTTTGTGTGAGATATGGCAGCAGCATCACCCCCCCTGCATTTCCTGCTTCCTGCTCTGAAACCATGTCAGTGAATGACAGTCAATCTGCCCTGTGTCTTCCTCCTTGCATTCCCCCTCCTCTTGTAAGCCCCCCTGGTCCCTCCCACTCATGGACCCCATGGCCCCTCCATTTGCAGGCCCCCCTTGACCTGTCCCCTTAAAGCCCCATGTGACCCCGCCCACTCGTGGGTGCCATGACCCCGCCCACTCATGGGTGCCGTGGGACACTCTGACCCCCCCTACAGAAACTTGTGTGAAAACAGCCTTTTCAGGAAGAGTGAGAATTCTGCCTGAAAAGGCTGTTTTCACATAGTGGGAGGGTAGGGCTGTAGATTCCCTTACCTCCTTTGTGGACATCTTCACACAGAAGTCTGAGGCTGTGCTCGCCAGTGGCGAGATGGAGGAGCAGCCTTAGGAATGTCACATGTCAGCCTCCCACCTTTCTGGTCAGTTCTTGGGCTGTGGAGAAAGTAGAAAGGTGGTTGATGGCTCATTTTAAAGGTAGGAAACTGGCCTTTCATTTAAACGCAACTTGTTTGGAGACCACAGTTCCCCTTTAAAGAGTTGACCATACTGACCATGAGGAAGTAGAATAGATCGGTGATAAACTGGGCATGGCAATAATATTTAATATAATAATATTTATCCCCCTTACCCTATACCTGGATTGTTGTGAAGTAATGTGCAGATATTCAGATACAGACAATGTTTAACACTAGAGATGGCTGAAACTGAAGTTTCATTCTGTTTTTTGGATTTACGGAACTTGGGAAAAAGCAGAAGATCCAAAATCAAAACTGACTTTCAAAGGTTTGGAACATATTTTCGAGGGCTATCGCATTTACGAGGTTGTTTTTGCTAACCCTTGAAAATAACCTTGAATGTTCGATAACTTTTGAAAATACCATCAAAACTATTTTCGAGTTTCCGATTGTATTTTCGAGGGTTGCCGAAAATAAACTCGTACATTAGGTAACCCTCGAAAATACATTCTGAAGTCCCAAAATCTGAACGATCTGCAAGGTTTCAGACGGAAAGTTTCAGATTTCGGAAGCGAGGGGTTCCATGTCCGACCTGAATCACACATCTCTATTCAACACATGGTAAAAATGTATCTACCTGATAGAAATAGTGTACACACAGTAACCACAGGACACCATCTATCCTACTCAGACTACCAGCACTCTGTTTCCTTTCCTAGCTGCCTTGTCCATGTTCTACTGCAGGAAATGTTCTGATTGGCTGTTTATGCCAGAACGAGAGCTTGTGATTGGTAGCTGGTAAGACTAGAGCTGTATGTTCTAATGATTAACAACAGAAATTAAAATCTGGACACTGATTAACAAAAAACAAATATGTTAATGAAGGAGATTCTTAGCTATTCGATGAATACATGTTTTAATTGCTTTACTGCAAATACAAATCTTTTTTTTCAGTCTCAGTTAATTGTAGATAAAATATACATTAGGGGGAATAAAAACTTTATAATGATCAAAACAGTAATAACAAAACCATGATATTTATCATAATTTAATGTTGAATTGACATGATAAATGAATAAATACAATAAGAACTCGGTAGACACAGTTCATTGGATGGTGAGTTTTATAGAGTCCAGATATATATAACGTGGCAGGATGTGAAATTCCCTCTAGGGCTGGGGGGGTCTTCAGGTAAGGTGGCATAGACCTTGGGGTCCGAGTTCCCCCTTGTGATAATCTATGTGCTGTATATGATGCTGGGAATTGTAGTTCCCTTCGGTGCCGCCTCTCTGTGTTAGCCGCCAGTTCCGGTCGCGGCCTGCGTGTGACGTCATCCCCTCACTATGCGAGGCCGGATTGGCCGCGGATGGTCTTGAGGGGGCGGGATGATGACGTCTGTGCTGACATCATTAAAGGCATAAAAGGGGCAGGCCACGATAAGTTATTTGTGTGTTATATATGTATTGGAAAAAGGGATTGTTGGAGTAACAGCTGGCGGATGCATCCTTGCGAAGGTTATGTTTTGGAGCCGTTACATGCCCTCTCGGGACCCAGAGGCTTGGCATTTAATATTGGTTACGGCTCGGGGTTTATCTAATTAATATGCAAGGAATGCATAAATTAAAATCTGGCTAATTAAATTGATCACATGTTAATGGAATGTGTCAATAAAAGATGTGGCCTTTTGTTTTCACCCAACCAGTGTGTCTGACTGTTCATTTCCATCAAGTAAATTACTGGTAATGTGGTTAGTCTTCAGTAAGCTGCCATGGTAGCTCCAGCCCCTGGTCTATTTGCTGTATCGATGTCTGAGAAAGAATGAGAAATAAATACAACATCATTTGTTCCCGAAAAATTTAAATTATTTCAAGGATAAATATCCTTAGAAACTGCTGCAAGGGCAGTGGAGATATCCCATACAGTGAAACTGCTGCAAGGTTAATATTACAGAGGATATATCATCCCATACAGTGACAACTAGCCTGAAAGGTTAATAGTACGAGAGATATCAATCCCATACAGTGAAAATGCTGAAGGTATATTAAGAGGAATAATCATCCATCTAGTGAAATGCTGCAAGGTTAATATTACAAGAATATTCATCCCATTACAGTGAAACTGCTGCAAGGTTAATATTACAGAGATATATCATCCATTACAGTGAAACTGCTGCAAGGTTAATATACAGAGGATATATCATCCCATTACAGTGAAACTGCTGCAAGGTTAATATTACAGGGTATATCATCCCATACAGTGAAATGCTGGAGGTTAATTATTACAGAGGATATATCATCCATTACAGTGAAACTGCTGCAAGGTTAATATTACAGAGGATATATCATCCCATACAGTGAAACTGCTGCAAGGTTAGTATTACAGAGGATATATCATCCCATACAGTGAAACTGCTGCAAGGTTAATATTACAGAGGATATATCATCCCATTACAGTGATGAACTGCTGACAAGGTTAATCTACAGAGGATATATCATCCCTTAACGATGTGAAACTGCTGGCAAGGTTAATATTAAAGAGGATATATCTCCCATACAGTGAAACTGCTGCAAGGTTAAATATTACAGAGGATATATCATCCCCATACGTGAACTCTTGCAAGGTTAATATAAGAGATAATCATTCTACAGTGAACGCTGCAGGTTAATATTACGGGATATCCATCCTACAGTGAAACTGCCTGCAAAGGTTAATATTACGAGGATATATCATCCCATACAGTGAAACTGCTGCAAAGGTTAATATTAAGAGGATATCCATCCCATTACAGTGAAACTGCTGCAAGGTTAATATATACAGAGGTATTATCATCCCATTACAGTTGTGAAACTGCTGCAAGGTTAATATTACGAGGATATATCATCCATACCAATTGAAAAACTGCTGCAAGGTTAATATTACATGGGATATATCATCCCATACAGTGTGAAACTGCTGCAAGGTTAATATTACAGAGGATATATCATCCCATTACAGTGAAACTGCTGCAAGGTTAATATTACAGAGGATATCTCATCCCATACAGTGAAACTGCTGCAAGGTTAATATAACAGTGGAATATCATCCCATTACAGTGAAACTGCTCAAGGTTAATATTACAGATGGATATCATCCCATACAGTGAAACTGCTGCAAGTTAATATACGAGGATATATCATCCCCATCAGTGAAACTTGCTGCAAGGTTAATATTACAGGGAATCTCATCCCATTTACAGTGAAACTGCTGCAAGGTTTATATACGAGGAAATCATCCCATTACAGTGAACTGCTGCAAGGTTAATATTCCAGAGGATATTCATCCCATACAGTGAAACTGCTGCAAGTTAATATTACAGAGGACATATCATCCCATACAGTGAAACTGCTGCAAGGTTACATATTACAGAGGATATATCTCCCATACAGTGAAACTGACTTGAAGGTTAAGTATTACGGAGGATATACATCCCATACAGTGAACTGCTGCAAGGTTAATATTACGGAGGATATATCATCCCATTACAGATGAAACTGCTGCAAAAGGTTAATATTACAGAGGATATATCATACCCATCAGTGAAACTGCTGCAAGGTTCATATTACGGAGGATATATCATCCCATTACAGTGAATGAAACTGCTGCAAGGTTATATTACAGAGGAATATCATCCATACAGTGAAACTGCAAGGTTAATATTACAGAGAATATCATCCCATACAGTGCAACTGCTGCAAGTTAATATTAGAGGATATATCATCCCATTACAGTAGAAACTGCTGCAGGTTAATATTACGAGGATATATCATCCCATAAGTGAAACTGCTGAAGGTTAATATTACGAGGAAAATAATCCCATACAGTGAAAACTGCTGCAAGGTTAATATTACAGGATAATCATCATACAGTGAAACTGCTGCAAGGGTTAATATTCCGGAGGATATATCATCCCATACAGTGAAACTGCTGGCAAGGTTAATATTCAGAGGATATATCATCCCATACAGTGAAACTGCTGAAGGTTAGTTAAATGTACAGAGGATAAGTCATCCCATACAGTGAAACTGCCTGCAAGGGTTAATATAACGAGGATAATCACCCATTACAGTGTGAAACTGCTGAAGGTTAATATTACAGAGGATATATCATCCATACAGTGAAACTGCTGAAGGTTATAAATATACAGAGAGGATATATCATCCCCATTACAGTGAAACTGCTGCAAGTTAATATTACAGAGGATATATCATCCCATACAGTGAACTGCTGCAAGGTTAATATTACGAGGATATATCATCCCCTTACAGTGAAACTGCTGGAGGTTAATTTACAAGAGGTATATCATCCCATCAGTGAACGCTGCAGGTTAATATACGAGGAGATATCATCCCATTACAGTGAAACTCTGCAAGGTTATATTACGGAGGATATCATCACCATACAGTGGAAACTGCTGCAAGGTTAATATTACAGAGGATATCTCATCCCATACAGTGAAACTGGGGAAGGTTAATATTACAGAGGATATATCATCCCATACAGTGAAACTGCTCTGCAAGGTTAAATTACGAGGATATCATCCCTTACAGTGAAACTGCTGCAATGTTAATATACAGAGGGATATATTATCCCATTACAGTGAAACTGCTGCAAGGTTATATTACAGGGATATATCATCCCATAACAGTGAAACTGCTTGCAAGGTTAATATTACAGAGGATATATCATCCATTACAGTGAAACGAGGAAGGTTATATATTACAGAGGATACATCATCCCATTGCAGTGAAACTTCTGCAAGGTATATTACGAGGATATAATCCTCAATTACAGTGTAAACTGCTGCAGGTTAATGTTACAGAGGATATATCATCCCAACATGTGTGAAACTGCTGGAGGTTAAATTAAGAGGATATACATCCCTACAGTGAAACTGTGCAAGGTTATATTACAGAGGATATTCATCCCATTACAGTGAAACTGCTGCCAAGGTTAATATTACAGAGGAGATAATCATCCATACAGTGAAACTGCTGCAAGGTAATATTACAGAGGATTATCATCCCATACATGATGAAAACTGCTGCAAGGTTAATTACAGAGGATATATCATCCCATACAGTGAAACTGCGCAAGGTTAATATTACAGGGATATATCATCCCATACAGTGAAAACTGTACTGCCAAGGTTAATATTACAGAGGATATATCATCCCATACAGTGAAACTGCTGCAAGGTTAATATTACAGAGGATAATCATCCCATTACAGTGAAATGACTGCAAGGTTAATATTACAGAGGATATATCATCCCATTACAGGTGAAAGCTGTGAAGGTTAATATTACAGAGGATATATCATCCCATACAGTGAAACTGCTGCAAGGTTATATTACAGAGGATATATCATCCCATACAGTGAAACTGTGGAAGGTTTAATATTACAGAGGATACTCCATCCAATTCAGGAAATAAACTTCTGCAAGGTTAATATTACAGAGGATATATCATCCCATACAGTGAAAACTGCTGCAAGGTTAATTTACAGAGGATATATCATCCCATTACAGTGAAACTGCTGCAAGGTTAATGTTACAGTGGATATATCATCCCATACAGTGAAACTGCTGCAAGGTTAATATTACAGAGGATATATCATCCCATACAGTGAAACTGCTGCAAGGTTAATATTACAGAGGATATATAATCCCATACAGTGAAACTGCTGGAAGGTTAATATTACAGAGGATATATCATCCCATATAGTGAAACTGCTGCAAGGTTAATATTACAGAGAATATCTCATCCCATTACAGTGAAAACTGCTGCAAGGTTAACATTACAGAGGATATATCATCCCATTACAGTGAAACTGCTGCAAGGTTAATATTACAGAGGATATCTCATCCCATTACAGTGAAACTGCTGCAAGGTTAATATTACAGAGGATATATCATCCCATTACAGTGAAACTGCTGGTAGGTTAATATTACAGGGATATATCCCATACAGTGAAACTGCTGCAAGGTTAATATTACAGGAGGATATTATCATCCCATACAGTGAAACTGCTGCAAGGTTATATTACAGAGGATTATATCATCCATTACAGTAAACTGCTAAGGTTAATATTACAGAGGATCATCATCCATTCAGTGAACTTCTGCAAGGTTGAATTACAGAGAGATATATCACCCATTACAGTGAAACTGCTGCAAGGTTAATGTTAAGAGGATATATCATCCATACAGTGAAACTGCTGGAAGGTTAATATACAGGGATATATATCCATTACAGTGAAACTGCTGCAAGGTTAATATTACAGAGGATATATCATCCCATTACAGTGAAACGCTTGCAAGCTTAATATTACAGAGGATAATCTCCCATACAGTGAACGCGTGCAGGTTAATATTACAGAGGATATATCATCCCATACAGTGAAACTGCTTGCAAGGTTAAATTACAGAGGATATATCATCCCATACAGTGAAAACTGCCTGCTAAGGTATTAAATTACAGAGGATATATCATCCATACAGTGAAACTGGTGCCAAGGTTAATAATACAGGGATATATCACCCATACAGTGAAACTGCTGCACAGGTTAATATTACAGAGGATATATCATCCCATTACAGTGGAACTGCTGAAGGTTAATATTACAGAGGATATATCATCCCCTACAGTGAAACTGTGCAAGGTTAATATTACAGTGGATTATCATCCCATTACAGTGAAACTGCTGCAAGGTTAATATTACAGAGGGTATATTCATCCCATTACAGTGAACTGCTGCAAGGTTAATATTACCAGAGGATATATATCCCATTACAGTGAAACTGCTGCCAAGGTTAATATTACAGGGTATATCATCCCATACAGTGAAATGCTGAAGGTTATAATACGAGGATATATCATCCCATACAGGAAACTGCTGGAAGGTAATATTACAGAGGATATCATCATCCCATACTGAGTGAAACTGCTGCAAGGTAATATTACAGGAGATATATCATCCATTACAGTGAAACTGCTGAGGTTATTACAGAGGATACTATATCCCATTCAGTGATGACTATGCAGGTAAGTATTACAGGGATATTCATCCCATTACAGTGAAACTGCCTGCAAGGTTAATTTACAGAGGATATATCATCCCAGTACAGTGAAATGAACTGCTGCAAGGTTAATTTACAGGGATATATCTCACATTACCAGTGAAACTGCTGAAGGATTAATATTACAGAGGATATATCATCCCATTACAGTGAACTGCTGCAAGGGTTAATATTACCAGAGGATATATCATCCCAGTACAGTGAAACGGCTGGAAGGTTAAATTATCAGAGGATATATAATCCCATACTAGTGAAACGCTGCAAGGTTAATATTACAGAGATATACTCATCCCATTACAGTGAAACTGCTGCAAGGTTAACTATTACAGGAGGATATATCATCCCATTACAGTGAAACTGCTGAAGGTAATATTACAGAGGATATATCTCATCCCCTACAGTGAAACTGCTGCAAGGTTAATATACGCGAGGATAATCATCCCATTACAGTGAAACTGCTGAAGGTTATATTACGAGGATATATATCCCATCTACAGTGAAACTGCTGAAGGTAATATTACAGAGGATATATATCATCCCATTACATGAAACTGCTGCAAGTAATATTAAAGAGGATATATCATCCCATTACAGTGAAAATGCTGCAAGGTTAATATTACAGAGGATATTATCATCCCATTACAGTGAACTGCTGCAAGGTTAATATTACAGAGAATATTTCAATCCCATTACAGTGAAACTGCTGCAAGATTTAATATGACAAGGATACAGCATCCCATTACAGTGAACTGCTGCCAAGAGGTTAATATTATCAAGAATATCTCATCCCATTACTGAAACTGCGCAAGGTTAATCATTACAGTGGATATATCATATCCATAACAGTGATGAACTGATGAGTAGGTTAATATTACAGTGGATATATCATCCCATACAGTGAAACTGCTGCAAGGTTAATATTACAGAGGATATATCATCCCATTACAGTGATGAACTGCTGACAAGGTTAATATTACAGGAGGATATATCATCCCTTAAGCTATGATGAAACTGCTGGCAAGGTTAATATTAAAGAGGATATATCTCCCATACAGTGAAACTGCTGCAAGGTTAAATATTACAGAGGATATATCATCCCCATACGTGAACTCTTGCAAGGTTAATATAAGAGATAATCATTCTACAGTGAACGCTGCAGGTTAATATTACGTGGATATCCATCCACAGTGAAACTGCCTGCAAAGGTTAATATTACGAGATATATCATCCCATAAGTGAAACTGCTGCAAGGTTAATATTAAAGAGGATATCTACATCCCATACAGTGAAACTGCTGCAAGGTTAATATACGAGAGGTATATCATCCCATTACAGTGTGAAACTGCTGCAAGGTTAATATTACGAGGATATATCATCCATACCAATGAAAACTGCTGCAAGGTTAATATTACAGTGAGGATATATCATCCCATACAGTGAAACTGCTGCAAGGTTAATATTACAGAGGATTAATCATCCCATTACAGTGAACTGCTGCAAGTTAATATTACAGAGGATATCTCATCCCATACAGTGAAACTGCTGCAAGGTTAATAGATAACAGTGGAATATCATCCCATTACAGTGAAACTGCTCAAGGTTAATATTACAGGGAGATATCATCCCATACAGTGAAACTGCTGCAAGTTAATATACGAGGATATATCTCCCCATACAGTGAAACTGCTGCAAGGTTAATATTACAGGGATCTCATCCCATTACAGTGAAACTGCTGCAAGGTTTATATACAGAGGAAATCATCCCATTACAGTGAAACTGCTGCAAGGTTAATATTACAGAGGATATATCATCCCATTACAGTGAAACTGCTGCAAGGTTAATATTACAGAGGATATATCATCCCATACAGTGAAACTGCTGCAAGGTTAATATTACAGAGGATATATCATCCCATACAGTGAAACTGACTGAAGGTTAAGTATTACGGAGGATATAATCCCATTACAGTGAAACTGCTGGAAGGTTAATATTACGAGGATATATCATCCCAACAGTGTGAACACTGCTGCGAAAGGTTAATATTACGGAGGATATATCATACCCATCAGTGAAACTGCTGCAAGGTTCATATTACGGAGGATATTCATCCCATACAGTGAATGAAACTGCTGCAAGGTTAAATTACAGAGGAATATCATCCCATCAGTGAACTGGGCCAAGGTTAATATTACGAGGAATATCATCCCATACAGTGCAACTGCTGCAAGGTTAATATTAGGAGGATATATCATCCCATTACAGTGAAACTGCTGCAGGTTATATTACGGAGGATATATCATCCCATACAGTGAATGCTGATAGGTTAAATTACGAGGAATATATCCCATACAGTGAAAACTGCTGCAAGGTTAATATTACAGGATAATCATCATACAGTGAAACTGCTGCAGGGTTAAATTCGGAGGATATATCATCCCATACAGGGTGAAACTGCTGCAAGTTAATATTACAGAGGATATATCATCCCATACAGTGAAACTGCTGCAAGTTAGTTAAATGTACAGAGGATAAATCATCCCATTAAGTGAAACTGCCTGGCAAGGGGTTAATATTACGAGGATAATCACCCATTACAGTGTGAAACTGCTGGAAGGTTAATATTACGAGGATATATCATCCATACAGTGAAACTGCTGAAGGTTATAATATACAGAGAGATATATCATCCCCATACAGTGAAACTGCTGCAAGGTTAATATTACAGAGGATATATCCATCCCATACAGTGAACTGACACTGCAAGGTATAATATTACGAGGATATATCATCCCATTACAGTTGAAACTGCTGGAGGTTAATTTACAGAGGATATATCATCCCATCAGTGAACGCTGCAGGTTAATATACGAGGAGATATCATCCCATTACAGTGAAACTCTGCAAGGTTATATTACGGAGGATATCATCACCATACAGTGGAAACTGCTGCAAGGTTAATATTACAGAGGATATCTCATCCCATACAGTGAAACTGGGGAAGGTTAATATTACAGAGGATATATCATCCCATACAGTGAAACTGCTCTGCAAGGTTAAATTACGAGGATATCATCCCTTTACAGTGAAACTGCTGCAATGTTAATATACAGATGGATATATTATCCCATTACAGTGAAACTGCTGCAAGGTTATATTACAGGGATATATCATCCCATAACAGTGAAACTGCTCTGCAAGGTTAATATTACAGAGGATATATCATCCATTACAGTGAAAGAGGAAGGTTATATATTACAGAGGATACATCATCCCATTGCAGTGAAACTTCTGCAAGGTATATTACGAGGATATAATCCTCAATTACAGTGCAAACTGCTGCAGGTTAATGTTACAGAGGATATATCATCCCAACATGTGTGCAACTGCTGGAGGTTAAATTAAGAGGATATACATCCCTACAGTGAAACTGTGCAAGGTTATATTACAGAGGATATTCATCCCATTACAGTGAAACTGCTGCAAGGTTATATTACAGAGAAGTAATCATCCATACAGTGAAACTGCTGCAAGGTAATATTACAGAGGATTATCATCCCATACATGATGAAAACTGCTGCAAGGTTAATTACAGAGGATATATCATCCCATACAGTGAAACTGCGCAAGGTTAATATTACAGGGATATATCATCCCATACAGTGAAAACTGTACTGCCAAGGTTAATATTACAGAGGATATATCATCCCATACAGTGAAACTGCTGCAAGGTTAATATTACAGAGGATAATCATCCCATTACAGTGAAATGACTGCAAGGTTAATATTACAGAGGATATATCATCCCATTACAGGTGAAAGCTGCGAAGGTTAATATTACAGAGGATATATCATCCCATACAGTGAAACTGCTGCAAGGTTATATTACAGAGGTATATCATCCCATACAGTGAAACTGCATGAAGGTTTAATATTACAGAGGATACTCATCCAATGCAGTGAATGAAACTTCTGCAGGTTAATATACAGAGGAATATCATCCCATACAGTGAAAACTGCTGCAAGGTTAATTTACAGAGGATATATCATCCATTAAGTGAAAACTGCTGCAAGGTAATGTTACAGTGGATATATCATCCCCATACAGTGAAACACTGCTGCAAGGTTAATATTACAGAGGATATATCATCCCATACAGTGCAAAGCTGCTGCAAGGTTAATATTACAGAGATATATAATCCCATACAGTGAAACTGCTGGAAGGTTAATATTACAGGGATATATCATCCCATAATATGAAACTGCTGCAAGGTTAATATTACAGAGAATTATCTCATCCCATTACAGTGAAACTGCTGCAAGGTTAAATTACAGAGGATATATCATCCATTACAGTGAAACTGCTGCAGGTTAAATTACAGAGGATATCTCATCCCATTACAGTGAAACTGCTGCAAGGTAATATTACAGAGGAATATCATCCCATTACCAGTGTTGAAACTGCTGGAGGTTAATATTACAGGGATATATCCCATACAGTGAACTGCTGCAAGGTTAATATTACAGAGGATATATCATCCCATTACAGTGAAACTGCTGCAAGGTTATATTACAGAGGATTATATCATCCATTACAGTGAAACTGCTGAAGGTTAATATTACAGAGGATCATCATCCATTGACAGTGAACTCTGCCAAGGTTGAATTACAGAGGAGATATATCACCCATTACAGTGAAACTGCTGCAAGGTTAATTTAAGAGGATATATCATCCATACAGTGAAACTGCTGCAAGGTTAATAGTACAGGGATATATCATCCATTACAGTGAAAACTGCTGCAAGGTTAATATTACAGAGGAATATCATCCCATTACAGTGAAACGCTTGCAAGCGTTATATTACAGAGGATAATCATCCCATACAGTGAAACTGCTGCAGGTTAATATTACAGAGGATATATCATCCCATACAGTGAAACTGCTGCAAGGTTAATATTACAGAGGATATATCATCCCATACAGTGAAACTGCTCTGCTAAGGTAGTTAAATTACAGAGGATATATCATCCATACAGTGAAACTGGTGCCAAGGTTAATATTTACAGGGATATAATCATCCCATACAGTGAAACTGCTGCCAGGTTAATATTTACAGAGGATATATCATCCCATTACAGTGAAAACTGCTGAAGGTTAATATTACAGAGGATATATCATCCCCTACAGTGAAACTGTGCAAGGTTAATATTACAGTGGATTATCATCCCATTACAGTGAAACTGCTGCAAGGTTAATATTACAGAGGGTATATTCATCCCATTACAGTGAATGCTGCAAGGTTAATATTACCGAGGATATATATCCCATTACAGTGAAACTCTGCACAAGGTTAATATTACAGGGATATATCATCCCATACAGTGAAATGCTGAGGTTAATATACGAGGATATATCATCCCATACAGAAACTGCTGGAAGGTAATATTACAGAGGATATCATCATACCCATTACATGATTGTGAAACTGCTGCAAGGTAATATTACAGAGGATATATCATCCATACAGTGAAACTGCTGGAGGTTAATTACAGGAGGATCATTCCCATTCAGTGATGACTGCAGGTTAAGTATTACAGGATATATCATCCCATTACAGTGAAACTGCCTGCAAGGTTAATATTACAGAGGATATATCATCCCATACAGTGAAATGAACTGCTGCAGGTTAATATTACAGGGATATATCTCACATTACCAGTTGAAACTGCTGCAAGGATTAATATTACAGAGGATATATCATCCCATTACAGTGAAACTGCTGGCAAGGGTTAATATTACCAGAGGATATATCATCCCAGACAGTGAAACGGCTGGAAGGTTAAATTATCAGAGGATATATAATCCCATACAGTGAAACGCTGCAAGGTTAATATTACAGAGATATACTCATCCCATTACAGTGAAACTGCTGCAAGGTTAACTATTACAGAGGATATATCATCCCATTACAGTGAAAACTGCTGAAGGTAATATTACAGAGGATATATTCATCCCCTTACAGTGAAACTGCTGCAAGGTTAATATACGCGAGGATAATCATCCCATTACAGTGAAATGCTGAGGTTATATTACGGGATATATAATCCCATCTACAGTGAAACTGCTGGAAGGTAATATTACAGAGGATATATATCATCCCATTACAGTGAAACTGCTGGCAAGGTAATATTACAAGAGGATATATCATCCCATTACAGTGAAAATGCTGAAGGTTAATATTACAAGAGGATATATCATCCCATTACAGTGAACTGCTGCAAGGTTAATATTACAGAGAATATTTCAATCCCATTACAGTGAAACTGTGCGTTTAATATGGACAGAGGATATAGCATCCCATTACGTGAACTGCTGCAAAGGTTAATATTAAAGAATATCTATCCCATTACGTGAAACTGCTGCAAGTTAATCATTACAGTGGATATATCATACCATATACAGTGATGAACTGATGAGTAGGTTAATATTACAGAGGATATATCATCCCATACAGTGAAACTGCTGGAAGGTTAATATTACAGTGGATATATCATCCCATTACAGTGAAACTGCTGCAAGGTTAATATTACAGTGGATATATCATCCCATACAGTGAAACTGCTGCAAGGTTAATATTACAGTGGATATATCATCCCATACAGTGAAACTGCTGGAAGGTTAATATTACAGAGGATATATCATCCCATTACAGTGAAACTGCTGCAAGGTTAATATTACAGAGGATATATCATCCCAATGTTACAGGAAATGCTTTTTTTTTGCAAGTTAATATTACAGTGGATATATCATCCCAATACAGTGAAACTGCTGGTAGGTAATATACAGAGGATATATCATCCCTACAGTGTGAAACTGCTGCAAGGTTAATTACAGAGAATATTCATCCCATTACAGTGAAACTGTCTGCAAGGTGTAAATTTACAGTGGAGTATTATCACCATTACAGTGAAAACTTCTGCAAGGTTAATATACAGAGGATATATCATCCCATACAGTGAATGGAACTCTGTAGGTTAATATTACAGAGGATATATCATCCCATACAGTGAAACTGCTGCAAGGTTAATATTACAGAGGATATATCATCCCATACAGTGAAACTGCTGCAGGTTAATATTACAGAGGATATATCATCCCATTACAGTGAAACTGCTGCAAGGTTAATATTACAGAGGATATATCATCCCATTACAGTGAAACTGCTGCAAGGTTAATATTACAGAGAATATATATTATCCCATTACAGTGAAACTGCTGCAAGGTTAATATTACAGAGGATATATCATCCCATTACAGTGAAACTGCTGCAATGTAAATATTACAGAGGATATAATCCCATTACAGTGGGGAAAAAAACCAGACATCCTTTTGGAAGAATTTTGTTATCCCATGTCCATGTCCAAGGATCATAATCGTTTTTGAACCATCATCGAGATGTTCTAATTTATCTTGGGACTGATTGGGGGTTTCTGGGTGTAAAAACCGAGATGCTTGATAAAATATAATAATCCTTATTAAGGGTGAAATGTTCACATTTTGGGTTTCCATTTGGCCCCCCAGATCTGCAGTTTGTTTAGATATAAATGGAACATGGAAGAAGACGACGCCTCTTTCCTTGTTAGGATTGTGTCCTCTGGTAAAATATATGGCGTGTTTATCTACAAATAATAAAAAAAGTCAAATAATTTACGAAATCAATTAAATATTTAACAGGGAATTAAATCCTAAAGCACTTCCCTCCCTTATCTTCTACCCAAGATGAGGACGGAAAATGCTAGATGCAACACTCCAGAAAGTACATTGGGAAATATACCCAGAGACCCTGCTCCCCAGTCCACCCTCAGGAAGAAAACACACTGTTCGATATCTTACTCAAAGGCACTTCTAGCCTTACACAACCCGATACCTCAGCACAGCTGTCTCCTCTCAATGCCATTGGCTGACCGCCATATACGAAGCTGCCTCCTCTGCTGAGAGCTTTGGGGGCACCGTTAATACCATAAGCTGGTCATTTTATATCATACAGATGTCACATGGTCAAACCTGTAGTATTCAAACAATACAACTGCTTGTTTATTTTCTTTGTAGGTAATGGGATTGTGTGACTCACCTTTGGCACACACACCACTAGGGCTGCCAACACAAACAAAAACAAGAAACATGATATTCTCCTCATTAAAGACGTTATATAAACACTTGCGTTTTTGCTCATGGTTTATAATGACGCTTCGTTTGATCATTAGCTTTTTCTTGGCCAAAACCATAGAATATAAAGGCAGCACCAAAGAGGTTGGACAATTTAGTTAAGGGCGCTTTGTATGTAGGAGTTTACAATGTTTTTACTATTCCATGATATTGCGGATCCTGCAAATAGTTGGAGAGGTTGTCCCATGAGGATGGCTCCCTCCTACCGTAATCTATGACCCTTAATAGTTGGTGTTCAGTTGGTTCGATAAGGCACGCCAGTAAGTTTTTGCTGATCACGTGACCTCCAATAGACCACCTAATATTAACTCACAATCAGTTAACGTGACTTTAACCCCAAATTAACCCAGAAGCCCAGTGCGAGCGCAAGTATTTAACGCCAGTCGATAGCTATCCTTACTTACTTACGCCGTTTGAAATGCCCAGAGCTGCACGTCCTTTAGCATGTGATAAAGAGTGGTTGAAGTGCAAAGCAGTTGTTAAAATATCATGTGTATGAGGTTTAAGAACAAGTAAAGACCAAACATTTTTAATGAATCTAGAAATAATACAGGAGCACTAACCAGTCACCTTGTCTTCCTGTCCCAACTCTTTTCTAATCCAGTAAATGGTTGCCACGCCCTCAACCTAGGCCCGTGACAAGTAACAGTAATGTTGGTATATTTCTAGCTATTGGCTCCAATCAGCACATAAAACATGCAGAGTATTTATCGGATTTACATCATGAACAACATTCCTGTGGCTTATTAATAGAAAAGAGCCTCTTTGTTTTCAGTGACTGACCCACACAATAATCACACATACAGATCTACACAAACATAACCATACGGATCTACCACATATACACATACAGATTTACACAAATATCACACATACAGGATCTACACAATAATAACACATACAGGATCTACACAATTATCACACATACAGGATCTAACACAATATATTACACATAGGATCTACCACAATACATCACACATACAGGATCTATACAATACATCACACATACAGGATCTACACAATATATTACACATACAGGATCTACACACAATACTCACACATACAGGATCTACACAATACATCACACATACAGGATCTACACAATACATCACACATACAGGATCTACACAATACATCATATGTACAGGATCTACACAATACATCACACACTACAGGATCTACACAATACATCACACATACAGGGATCTACGCAATACATCATATGTACAGGATCTACACAATATATTACACATAAAGGATCTACACAATATATTACACATACAGGATCTACACAATACATCACACATACAGGATCTACACAATACATCACACATACAGGATCTACACACAATATATTACACATACAGGATCTACACAGTACATCACACATACAGGATCTACACAATACATCACACATACAGGATCTACACAATATATACACATACAGGATCTACACAATACATCACAATACAGGATCTACACAATACATCACACATACAGGATCTACACAATACATCACACATACAGGATCTATACAATACATCACACATACAGGATCTATACAATACATCACACATACAGGAATCTCACAATACATCACACATACAGGATCACACAATACATCACACATACAGGATCTACACAATACATCACACATACAGGATCTACACAATAAATCACACATACAGGATCTACACAATACATCACACATACAGGATCTATACAATACATCACACATACAGGATCTACACAATATATCACACATACAGGATCTACACAATACATAACACATACAGGATCATACACAATACATCACACATACAGGATTACACAATATATTACACATACAGGATCTACACAATACATCACACATACAGGATCTAACAATACTCACACATACAGGATCTACACAATATATTTACACATACAGGATCTACACAATACATACACATACAGGATCTACACCAATACCACACATACAGGATCTACACAATACATCACACATACAGGATCTACACAATAAATCATAGTCAGGATACACAATACATCACACATACAGGATCTACCAAATACATCACACATACAGGATCTACACAATACATCACACATACAGGATCTACGCAATACAATCATAGTACAGGATCTACACAATAATTACACAACAGGATCTAAACAATTATTACACATACAGGATCTACACAATAAATCACAATCAGGATCTACACAATACATCACATTACAGGATCACACAATATACACATACAGGATCTACAAATACAAAAACATAACGGACTACACAATAATCACATCATACAGGACTACACATATATTACCATAACAGGATCTACACAATATTTACATATACAGGATCTACCAATATATTACCACATACAGGATCTACACATATATTACACATACAGGATCTACACAATACATCGCACATACAAGATCTACACCAATACACCGCACACACAGGATCTACACATAACATCACACATCAGATCTACACATAACATCACACATACAGGATCACACAAACATCACACAACAGGCACACAATACACACAAAAAAAGAAAAAAATAAGACGACAAATAGACACACACATACCACACACACACCATCATCCATCACATAATCTACACTACTCTGCTAGCAGAAGCATGTCATCACACAACAGATAACATCACAGCGACCACTCACACTACTCAACAAACTACACCCCCATCTATCTAGAAGTCTAGCCCCCATCGCCAGCAGCATCACCAGAGCTACATTCGAGCTCAGCACTAACTCCCACACTATCACACATCATCTCAATCACGGAGCCTAGCCATCACACGACCACACGACACACGAGCATCTATCTATCTATAATCATGCTATCCATCGAATCTATCATCTATCGATCTTCAAGCATCCATCTATCTATCTATCTTATAAAACAGGCACAATGCTCTCCGTTAGTTAAAGTGCCCTGCGCTACTGCCAAATCTTCTTAATAAATATTATATAGGAAATACAGTGCACACAAAGGAATTTTCCAAAAATATTAGGAATTTATTCAAACATGGAGTTTTGGTCCCATAACATGACCTTTATCAAGCAAATAAAGGAGTTCAGATTCAATTGCATTTTTTGAAACATCAATAGGTTTGGCAGCCGCTATCGGAATGACACTCGCAGTTTCCTTCCTCTTATTCTCAACTTGAGGACATGTTTTACTTTTTGGTGTGTGCTAGCAGTTATTCTTACCGCCTGTATCCTTAAGGTAGTTACAAACCTCAAGATGCAGACACAACGTCCAACAGTCTTGTGGGAACAGCAAGTTACTGCCCACAATCCGTTTGTGTATGGGCGTCGGGCGTGCTTATCTGGCGGGGCGGCAGTCAGTTGGCACCATGGTCGCATTTTACTAATGTGCCGTTATTAGACATTGCAGGTTGTTGATACTGAGAACTGATATACAGGGTGCCTACAGATAGGATTAAACCTGTGTTATTTAAAAGAATAACTGAAACTTTTTAAAGATATAAAGAGCCTGGGGCAGGGAGGTTGGATTGATTATCCCTACCTCCTAATATAATTTTGTGAGGCTTCAGCATGCCACAGTTTCATCTGCCAGGTGAGTCCTGGACTAATACCCATATTAAAGAAGCTGAAGCCAGGAGGAAGACTGTCAGAGATTTCTTTGGGCTGTCCTCCTCACAGAAAAATTATAGGAGGTAGGAATTACAGTTCTATAACCCATGTCACATGTACTTTCATTTTAACTGTTTGTTTTAAAAAAAAAAACTTTATAGACACTATAGTTCTCCTTAAGTGCAATATAGTGTATGCGTATAGGTATATGGTATATTGATATATGCTATGATAGTTATTTCTGTGTCTCTGTTCTGTACCAGGTTGGGAGAAGTGGATGTGCTTCAGAGTTTGTCTCCTATTCATATTAATGTATGAATCTGGGTGTTGTCCTTCCTATATGTCCATGCAGGTTTTTAGGATTAAGTCTAAATAAGCAGGTGGAACACCCCTAATAAGGGATCATTATCTATGACCAGTGCTAAAGCGGTTATTTTGTGTATAAAAGCTATGTTTAGACTACAGTGTGTATCTATAATGAGATCATCCCAATATAGTTTCCGGTCTTCCCAACTGCACTGGTACTAAGGCGTATTTATAAAGACGCGCCACTAGCACCATTTTGTTAATGCCGGACTTCACTACAGCGATTCCATTATACGCCCCAATTTATATTTTCACCATGAAACAGAGAAATGTCACCAGAGCATCTACCAGTATCAGACCAGGGCAGTGTAGTAACATTATGGGGGGTCTTTAGAAATGAATACAATGGGGGTTGAACACTCGGAGGACAATTAGTGCCCCCCCCTCCTTATTGTATTGGGAATTCCACCAGTGAGTAATAGAACCTGTTTCCAGGCTAAAAATCCCTTCCTAATGCATTATTGCCACCTTAGACTTGGTGATGAGGCTTAAAGAATAACTATCATGTGTATATGTTTTGTTTTTTTAATAAAGTTTTAACTGAAAAGTACTTGGGACAGGGATATAGGATTGGTATTCCTACCTCCCGATAGTGTTTCGTGAGGAGACACCAGCCCAAAGAAAAACGATTCTGCCAGTCTTCCTCTGGCTTCAGCACTATCTTTAATACAGGATTAGTACAAAACTAACCTGGCAGATGAAAACTGGACGTGCGTAGCTCCTCAACGAAACGATATTGGAGGTAGGAATAATTAATGCGAACCCTCCCTGCCATAGGTACTTTACATTTTTAAAAAGTTACATTTTAGAGTAAAGTTATCCTTTAACACACTCTCCGCACTACAAAAATGAAACGAGGAGGCTCTGCTGCAGGTTACGTCACTTTAAATACTAAGTTCAAAAAACGGTGGGTGATAGATGTTGTTTTGTAAACTTAAAGGGCTGTCCACCCGCAAATTCTCCCCACTACTGGCCCCACTGTGTAGTGTTTAAAAATCCTTAACTTACATGTCTGCTCCAAATGGTTCTTCCTGCTGTGGACTGTCCAACGTCCAGAAGGAAACTGAAGAGAATGAGCTGTCTTCTCTGTGAAAGTTATTCTGCCTCCTCCTTGTCTCTGAGAGGACGGTGGCATGTGCAGGAGGAGCCCATCTGCCCCTCTCTCCATCCCTCTGTAGTCCTCTTGCTGCCGGGGTGCCCCACCTCTAAAACTCTAAACATATGGGAGGGCCCTATCCCCCCCAAAACCGTCGGTTTGTTCAAAAAAGCTGCAGAACTCCCATTCCCCCCGGCTTTCTGTATTGCGGCATCCGCACCTCTCATTGGGTGCCTTTCAGAGACGTGGCTGCCGGTCCAGCCCCCTGCTTTCAGTTCCGGCAAGCAAAAGGCCAAGATCATTGCACCGGGGGGATCGAAGGATTGTAAGTAGAGTTCTGCACACTTTTTTAACTAACAAACCTAGCTGTTGGGGGTGGGCTAGGGTCCTCTAAAATATGTGAAAGTTTATTGGCAGGTGGGCATGCCCTTTAACAAACCCTTTCAAATGACCCTTTAGTCTTTCAGATACACAAATCTCAAAAACTTACTCCATATCTTGGTCCAAATAGAGAGGCAGGACATCAATGTGGCTAACCTGTACCGTGCCCTGGAATGTCTATGCCACATGTCTACCAAGTTCACCCCCTGCCCATTTCAGGACATGGCCTAGACAGTTTAGAACTGGAGAGACTGGTTCGTAATAATGGGACAAACAAGAATTAGGTTGAAGCTGATGATTAATAGAAAGTCTATTGTTCATAGCCTTTGAACCAAACCTACATCTAATAGAGCAGGGGAAACGCATAATTCAACCATCCAAACAGATGTAAAGGTTAAAACGGTTCCAAGTTATACACAAACCCATTTAACGTTCACACTGACCTGATGTTTATTTTTTATAATCAGGCATCCTGAATTCTTCTGAGACCAGAAGTCCCTCCACATAACCCTCAGTATATTTCTGAAACATATGAATATAAACAAGCTTGTTGTACAGGCAGCGATTGTATTCTTCCGTATCCATTAAATATACCCGCAAGAGGTTCTGTAATTGAGATCTTCAACTTGTTCAAGCACCAGTCCTATTAAAAACATCTTCCATTGGCATCATCTCAATAACTTGTGCTGTGTCATAGATTTCTGGGTCATGTCAACAGAAAACCACATATCCACTGCCAGAGCAGATATGGCGGATAGAGGTTGTGGGATAGATTTCTGGGGGACGTACCACTTGTCATCATTATCCCTATTGGGGCTTCTGTTCTCTAAAATACGCCCTTTGTAAAGAAAATTTATGGACTGGGGAACCTGGAAGCAGAACACTGTAGACGAGATATCAACATTAAGAAAAAATGTCCACATCCGTTTTCATTACATAACTGGCAGTCGGACAATACTTAGCGACCCACTCTATGCCCATTAAGGTTTAAGGGTCAGATTTAATAGGTATCCATAAAATCCGCTGCACAATATCACCATAGATACTATTTTTTCCTCTTCGAGTCGCTTCTGGCCTTTGTCAGTCATAACAGGTGTGAAAGACCACCAGGAAACCGTGACCACATCAACATCTCCATAGTTACTTTCATTACCCCACGTCTCCCTGACGGCCATTCGAGAGTCAAGATCATGGCTCACTGACGCCACAAGTAAGAACAAGGAAGGGGGTTCCGATCGCCCTGGCATTTTCCTGCAAGGTCCATGATAAACTTGTTGTGGGTACGGTAAGGGGGAACTAACTGGTTTTTTCTTGTAGCTGAAGGTTAAAACCGGATTTTATCTGGATATCGCTTTACATCTGGCAAATTTGTTGTCAAGTACATTTTTTTGAAATATAATCCCATAAAGAAGAATAACGTAAGCACTGAGAAAACTGTTGAGACGTACCGAACGTTTTTTACCCATTCTGGTTACAGGTGATCACATGCAAAAAAAAGGGGGAAAAAACGGTTAATTTTAAGGCAAATGGCCAAGAGCAGAGTGAGATTATTTATATAATTTACCAATGCTAAGAGGCTCCAGGTCAAGTGCTCAGTCTGTATATTATAGCAGTAGGATATGTTTTTAAAGACCACATACGGTAAAGGAAACATGAATTATAGTGAGGCAAAGTTTTATGGCATCTTACAGTCAGATAGAGGTCGTTGGCCACTTACAGTGAGAGACTTGTTGGAATGTTGAAAGTTACTGGTATTGATACATAAAGTAGAGATGATCCAAGGTTATTTTGATTGACATTCAGTCAGGAAGGAATTTTTTTTCCCCCCCTTTATAAATCTTATGGGTTTTTTTGCCTTCCTCTGGATCAAATTAGGTGTGGGTATTGCTAGATGGGTTGAACTAGATGGCTTTAGTATGTCTTTATTCAACCTCAATGCTTATACTAGAGTTCATTGGCCACTTACGAGACTTAATTCATTGGACTTACGAGACTTAGTTCATTTGGCCACTTACAATGAGATAGCTTAGTATGGCCACTTACACTGAGGCTTACAGGGAAATGCAATATAACGGGGAAAAATAAGCACTAAATTCACACTTTTATGTACTGAGTGTTACCGAAGGTTTTTTGCCACAGCGCAAGCAATGCAATAAATTTACGCCAGTTTTTGCATAAAACAACGCCATATTTCAATTGTGTGTCTTTAAAACTGCCGCAATTAATGGTTAATATTTGCGGGGGGAACAAGTGCAGGTTAAGTTGCAAATGCGAAATTTATTGCATCTCCACCCTTTTTTCATTGGCCACTTACAATGAGATTCGTTCATTGGCCACTAACAATGAGACTTAGTTCATTGGCCACTTACAAGTGAGACTTAGTTCATTGGCCACTTACAGTGAGACAGAGTTCATTGGCCACTTACAGTGAGTGAAACAGAGTTCATTGGCCACTACAGTGGGACACTGAACGAGTTCATTGGCCACTTACAGTGAGACAGAGTTCATTGGCCACTTACAGGTATGAGACAGAGTTCATTGGCCCACTTACAGTGTGAGACAGAGTTCATTGGCTTCTTACAGTGAGACAGAGTTCATTGCCATAGTTACGTGAGACAGAGTTCATTGGCCACTTACAATGAGACTGTCATGGCCACTTACAGTGGAGACAGAGTTCATTGGCTTCTTACAGTGAGAGAGTTCATTGGCCACTTACAGTGAGGACAGAGTTAAATTGGCCACTTGCAGTTGAGACAGAGTTTGTTGGCCACTTGCAGTGAGACTTTCAGGGAGATTCAATAAAAGTTCTTATTGTTAAAAATGGTGCTATATTTTGCCCCCAACCAATCAGATATTATTAACATTTGAAAGCTTACATCTGATTGGTTTGGGGCAAAATTAGCACCATTTTAAAATGATAAGAACTTTATTAAATAACCCTGTTTGTTATGGCCACTACAGTGAGAGGAGAGTTCATTGGCCCACTTACAGTGAGAGAGTTCATTGGCCACTTACGGAGTGAGACAGAGTTCATTGGCCATTACAGTGAGACGAGTTCATTGGCCACTTACAGTGAGACAGAGTTCATGGCCACTTACAGTGAGACAGAGTTCATTGGCACTTACAGTGAGGACAGAGTTCATTGGCCACTTACAGTGAGACAGAAGTTCATTGGCCACTTACAATGAGACAGAGTTCATTGGCCACTTGCAGGGAGACAGAGTTCATTGGCCACTTGCAGTGAGAGACAGAGTTCATTGGCCACTTGCAGTAGTGGACTTTCGAGGAGAGATTCAATAAAAGTTCTTATTGTTAAAAATGGTGCTAATTTGCCCCAACCAATCAGATATGTAGCTTTCAACATTTGAAAGCTAAACATCTGATTGGTGTGGGGCAAATTAGCACCATTTTAAACGATAAGAACTTTTATTAAATAACCCTGTTTGTTATTGGCCACTACATTGGTTAGTTCATGGCCAACTTACAGTGAGACAGAGTTAATTGGCCACTTACAGTGAGAGTATTGACCACATTCATGATGACAGACGAGTCATGTTGCCAACTTACAGTGAGACTTAGTTCATTGGCCACTTACAGTGAGACAAAGTTTATTGGCCATTACAAATGAGATTTAGTTCATTGACCCTTGCAGTTTAGACTTGTTTCATTGGCCACTAACAGTGAGACTTGGTTCATTGGCCACTAATAGTGGGAATTAGTTCATTGGCCACTAACAGTGGGGAATTATCATTGGCCAATTGAGGCCAACGCACCCATGCACGAAACGGCAGGAAGAAAGAAGAAGAAGAAGCAGAAGACGAAAGAAGAAGGAAGAGAAGAAAGAAAGCAGAAGGAGAAAAAAAGACGAAAGGCAGAAGAAAGAGAAGAAGAGACCGAAGAAAGAGAAGTAACAGAAACAAACCCTTGCACTTACAACTAAGATGCTGTTGTACTAGGTTGATTTACGAATTAAAAATAGGATTCCTTTATATATTGCCTATAGTGTGTGTTTGAATGTACAGTCTACTATATATAGCCCCAAGGTTTCCAAAACAAACAGGCTTGAATAAAAGATAAAGACGAAAATACGATTCTAGATCCAATGTAAATGATTGAAAGGAATGATATTAACAATCTAAATATTGGTTTTTTCAATATTGGAAGATAACTTTTTTTGTTGCAAGAAAGCTTAAGATCAACAAGAAGAAAAGAAGCCAAAAGAAGGATCAAGATTACCAAGATACCAAGACAAAGAAACAAGATGAAAAGAACAAGACAAAAAAAGATGAAGATAAGATTAAAATAAGATTAAGATTTCAAGCAAGTAAGATTAATATAAGAGGAATATTATCACCATACAGTAAAAACGCTGCATGTTAATATTACAGGGATAATCATCCCATTACCAGTGAAATGCTGGAGGTTAATATTATGAGGATATATCATCCCATACAGTGAAACTGCTGCAAGGTTAATATTACAGAGAATATCTCATCCATACAGTGAAACTGCTGCAAGGTAATATTACAGGGATATATCATCCCATTACAGTGAAACTCTGCAAGGTTAATATTACAGAGGATTTATCATCCATACAGTGAAACTGCTGAGGTTAATATTACAGAGGATATATCATCCCATACAGTGAAACTGCTGCAAGGTTAATATTACAGAGGTATATCATCACCATTACAGTGAAATGCCTGCAAGGTTAATATTACAGGGTATATCATCCCATTACAGTGATGAAAACTGCTGCAAGGTTAATATTACAGAGGATATATCATCCCATTACAGTGAAACTGCTGCAAGGTTAATATTAAGAGAAGTGCTGATTTTAAAAAAAAATATCCCATTACGTTGAAACTGCTTGCCAGGTTAATATTACAGAGGATATATCATCCCATTACAGTGAAACTGCTGCAATGTAAATATTACAGAGGATATATCATCCCATTACAGTGGGGAAAAAAACCAGACATCCTTTTTGGAAGAATTTTTTTTATCCCATGTCCCATGTCCCAAGGATCATTAATCGTTTTTGAACCATCATCGAATGTTCTAATTTATCATTTGGGACTGATTGGGGGTTTCTGGGTGTAAAACACGAGATGCTTGATAAAATATAATTAATCCTTATTAAGGGTGAAATGTTTCACATTTGGGGTTTCCATTTGCCCCCCCAGATCTGCAGTTTGTTTAGATATAAATGGAACATGGAGAAGACGACGCCTCTTTCCTCTGTTAGGATTGTGTCCTCTGGTAAAATATATGGCGTGTTTATCTACAAATAATAAAAAAAAGTCAAATAATTTTACGAAATCAATTAAATATTTAACAGGGAATTAAATCCTAAAGCACTTCCCTCCCCTTATCTTCTACCCAAGATGAGGACGGAAAATGCTAGATGCAACACTCCAGAAAGTACATTGGGAAATATACCCAGAGACCCTGCTCCCCAGTCCACCCTCAGGAAGAAAACACACTGTTCGCTATTCTTACTTCAAAGGCACTTCTAGCCTTACACAACCCGATACCTCAGCACAGCTGTCTCCTCTCAATGCCATTGGCTGACCGCCATATACGAAGCTGCCTCCTCTGCTGAGAGCTTCTGGGGGCACCGTTAATACCATAAGCTGGTCATTTTATATCATACAGATGTCACATGGTCAAACCTGTAGTATTCATTACAATACAACTGCTTGTTTATTTTTCTTTGTAGGTAATGGGATTGTGTGACTCACCTTTGGCACACACACCACTAGGGCTGCCAACACAAACAAACAAGAAACATGATATTCTCCTCATTGAAGACGTTATATAAACACTTGCGTTTTCTGCTCATGTTTTATAATGACGCTTCGTTTGATCATTAGCTTTTTCTTGGCCAAACCATAGAATATAAAGGCAGCACCAAGAGGTTGGACAATTTAGTTAAGGGCGCGATTTGTATGTAGGAGTTTACAATGTTTTTACTATTCCATGATATTGCGGATTCCTGCAAATAGTTGGAGAGGTTGTCCCATTGAGGATGGCTCCCTCCTACCGTAATCTATGACCCTTAATAGTTGGTGTTCAGTTGGTTCGATAAGGCACGCCAGTAAGTTTTGCCTGATCACGTGACCTCCAATAGACCACCTAATATTAACTCACAATCAGTTAACGTGACTTTAACCCCAAATTAACCCCAGAAGCCCAGTGCGAGCGCAAGTATTTAACGCCAGTCGATAGCTATCCTTACTTACTTACGCCGTTTGAAACTGCCCAGAGCTGCACGTCCTTTAGCATGTGATAAGAGTGGTTGAAGTGCTAAAGCAGTTGTTAAAATATCATGTGTATGAGGTTTAAAGAACAAGTAAAGACCAAACATTTTTAATGAATCTAGAAATAATACAGGAGCATCTAACCAGTCACCTTGTCTTCCTGTCCCAACTCTTTTCTAATCCAGTAAATGGTTGCCACGCCCTCACCCTAGGCCCGTGACAAGTTAACAGTAATGTTGGTATATTTCTAGCTATTGGCTCCAATCCAGCATAAAACATGCAGAGTATTTATCGGATTTACATCATGAACAACATTCCTGTGGCTTATTAATAGAAAAGAGCCTCTTTGTTTTCAGTGACTGACCCACACAATACATCACACATACAGGATCTACACAATACATAACACATACAGGATCTACACAATATATTACACATACAGGATCTACACAATATATCACACATACAGGATCTACACAATACATAACACATACAGGATCTACACAATATATCACACATACAGGATCTACACAATATATTACACATACAGGATCTACACTACACATACACCCATACAGGATCATACACAATCACATCACAACATACACTAATCTACACAATATATTACACATACAGGATCTACACAATACATCACACATACAGGATCTACACAATACATCACACATACAGGATCTACCACAATACATCACACATACAGGATCTACACAATACATCATATGTACAGGATCTACACAAACATCACACATACAGGACTACACAACAATACATCACACATACAGGTACTACTGCAGATACAATCATATTCAGGATCTACACAATATTACACATACAGGATCTACACAATAAATACACATACAGGATCTACAACAATACATCACACATACAGGATCTACAACAATACATCACACATACAGGATCTACACAATATATCACATACGGATCTACAATACATCACATACAGGATCTACACACATACATCACACATACAGGCTCTACACAATACTATTACACATACAGGATCTACACAACAATACATCACACCTACAGATCTACACAATACATCACAACATACAGGCTACACAATACATCACCATCAGATCTATCATACATCACACATACAGGATCTATACAATACATCACACATACAGGATCTACACAATACATCACACATACAGGATCTACACAATACATCACACATACAGGATCTACACAATACATCACACATACAGGATCTACACAATACATCACACATACAGGATCTACACAATACATCACACATACAGATCTATCAATACATCACACATCAGGATCTACACAATATATACACATACAGATCTACACAATACATAACACATACAGGATCTATACACAATTATCACACATACAGGAATCTACACAAATATTACACATACAGGATCTACACAATAAATCACCACATACAGGATCTATACAAACATCACACATACAGGATCTACACAATATATTACACATACAGGCTCTACACAATACATCACACATACAGGATCTACACAATACATCACACATACAGGATCTACACAATACATCACACATACACGGATCTACACAATACATCATATGTACAGGATCTACACAATACATCACACATACAGGATCTACACAATACATCACACCATCACATCTACACATACTACACATACCAGGATCTACGCAATACAATCATATGTACAGATCTACACAATATATTCCACCATACAGGATCACACAATACATCACACATACATGATCTACACAATACATCACACATACAGGATCTACACAATATATTACACATACAGGATCTACACAATACATAACACATACAGGATCTACACAATACATCACACATACAGGATCTACACAATATATTACATATACAGGATCTACACAATATATTACATATACAGGATCTACACAATATATTACACATACAGGATCTACACAATATATTACACATACAGGATCTACACAATACATCGCACATACAAGATCTACACAATACACCGCACACACAGGATCTACACAATACATCACACATACAGGATCTACACAATACATCACACATACAGGATCTACACAATACATCACACATACAGGATCTACACAATACATCACTGTATACTAGCAGAGAGAAAGGTAAAATAATTTGATATTGGGCGACTATGATAGATCGACTGATCGATAAAGGAAACATCTATCTATCTCTCTACCTATCTATCTCTCTATCATCTATCTATCTATCTATCTATCTCTATCTATCATCTATCTCTTTATCATCTATCTATCTATGCATCTATCAATCTATCATCTAGCTATCTTCTATCCATCTATTTATCTATCTATCTACTATCCACCTATCTATCTATCTTCTATACATATATCTATCTATCTTCTATCCATCTATCTATATATCTATCTTCTATCCATCTAGCTATCTATCTATCTTCTATTTATCTATCTATTTTCTATCCATCTATCTATCTACTATCCATCTATCTATTTTTCTATCTATCTATTTTCTATCCATCTATCTATCTTCCATCCATCCATCCATCTATCTATCCATCTATCTATCTATCTATCTATCTATCTATCTATATATCTTCTATCCATCTATCTATCTATCTATCTATCTTCCATCCATCCATCTATCTATCTATCTTTATAAACAGGCACAATGCTCTCCAGTTAGTTAAAGTGCCCTGCTGCTACTGCCAAATCTTCTTAATAAATATTATATAGGAAATACAGTGCACACAAAGGAATTTTCCAAAATATTTAGGAATTTATTCAAACATGGAGTTTTGGTCCCATAACATGGACCTTTATCAAGCCAAATAAAGGAGTTCAGATTCAATTGCATTTTTTGAAACATCAATAGGTTTGGCAGCCGCTATCGGAATGACACTCGCCAGTTTCCTTCATCTCTATTCTCAACTTGAGGACATGTTTTACTTTATTGGTGTTGTGCTAGCAGTTATTCTTACCGCCTGTATCCTTAAGGTAGTTACAAACCTCAAGATGCAGACACAACGTCCAACAGTCTTGTGGAACAGCAGTTACTGCCCACAATCCGTTTGTGTATGGGCGGTCGGGCGTTGCTTATCTGGCGGGCAGTTGGGCACCATGGTCGCATTTTTACTAATGTGCCTGTATTTAGACATTGCAGGTTTTGATACTGAGAACTGATATACAGGGTGCCTACAGATAGGATTAAACCTGTGTTATTTAAAAGAATAACTGAATAACTTTTTAAAGATATAAAGAGCCTGGGGCAGGGAGGTTGGATTGATTATCCCTACCTCCTAATATAATTTTGTTGAGGATCTACAGCATGCACAGTTTTCATCTGCCAGGTGAGTCCTGGACTAATACCCATATTAAAGAAGCTGAAGCCAGGAGGAAGACTGTCAGAGATTTCTTTGGGCTGGTCCTCCTCACAGAAACATTATTAGGAGGTAGGAATTACCAGTTCTATAACCCATGTCACATGTACTTTTCATTTTAACTGTTTTGTTTTAAAAAAAAAACTTTATAGACACTATAGTTCTCCTTTAAGTGCAATATAGTTGCGGTATATGCGGTATATTGAATTGTATTGCTATGATAGTTATTTCTGTGTCTCTGTTCTGTACCAGGTTGGGGAGAAGTGGATGTGCTTTCAGATGATTTGTCTCCTATTCATATTTAATGTATGAATCTGGGTGTGTCCTTCCTATATGTCCATGCAGGTTTTTAGGATTAAGTCTAAATAAGCAGGTGGAACACCCCTAATAAGGGATCATTATCTATGACCAGTGCTAAAGCGGTTTATTTTGTGTATAAAAGCTATGTTTAGACATACAGTGTGTATCTATAATGAGATCATCCCAATATAGTTTCCGGTCTTCCCAACTGCACTGGTACTAAGGCGTATTTATAAAGACGCGCCACTAGCACCATTTTGTTAATGCCGGACTTCACTACAGCGATTTCCATTATTATCGCCATATTTATATTTTCACCATGAAACAGAGAAATGTCACCAGAGCATCTACCAGTATCAGACCAGGGCAGTAACATTATGGGGGGTCTTTAGAAATGAATACAATGGGGGTTGAACACTCGGAGGACAATTAGTGCCCCCCCTCCTTATTTGTATTGGGAATTCCACCAGTGAGTAATAGAACCTGTTTCCAGGCTAAAAATCCCTTCCTAATGCATTATTGCCACCTTAGACTTGGTGATTGAGGCTTAAAGAATAACTATCATGTGTATATGTTTTGTTTTTTTTAATAAAGTTTAACTGAAAAGTACTTGGGACAGGGATATAGGATTGGTATTTCCTACCTCCCGATAGTGTTTCTGTGAGGAGCACCAGCCCAAAGAAAACTGATTCTGCCAGTCTTCCTCCTGGCTTCAGCACTATCTTTAATACAGGATTAGTACAAAACTAACCTGGCAGATGAAAACTGGACGTGCTGTAGCTCCTCAACGAAACGATATTGTGAGGTAGGAATAATTAATGCGACCTCCCTGCCATAGGTACTTTACATTTTTAAAAAGTTACATTTTAGAGTAAAGTTATCCTTTAACACACTCTCCGCACTACAAAAATGAACGAGGAGGCTCTGCTGCAGGTTACTGTCACTTTAAATACTAAGTTCAAAAACGGTGGTGATAATGGTTTTGTAAACTTAAAGGGCTTGTCCACCCGCAAATTCTCCCCACTACTGGCCCCACTGTGTAGTGTTTAAAAATCCTTAACTTACATGTCTGCTCCAAATGGTTCTCCTGCTGTGACTGTCCAACGTCCAGGAAACTGAAGAGAATGAGCTGTCTTCTCTGTGAAAGTTATTCTGCCTCCTCCTTGTCCTCTGAGAGGACAGTGGCATGTGCAGAGGAGCCCATTCCTGCCCCTCTCTCCATCCCTCTGTAGTCCTCTTTGCTGCCGGGTGCCCCACCTCTAAAACTCTAAACATATGGTAGGGCACCTATCCCACCCCAAACCGTCGGTTTGTTCAAAAAAGCTGCAGAACTCCCATTCCCCCGGCTTTCTGTATTGCGGCATCCGCACCTCTCATTGGCTGCCTTTCAGAGACGTGGCTGCCGGTCCAGCCCCCTGCTTTCAGTTCCGGCAAGCAAAAGGCCAAGATCATTGCACCGGGGGATCGAAGGATTGTAAGTAGAGTTCTGCACACTTTTTTAACTAACAAACCTAGCTGTTGGGGGTGGGCTAGGGTCCTCTAAAATATGTGAAAGTTTATTTTGCAGGTGGGCATGCCCTTTAACAAACCTTTCTAAATATGACCCTTTAGTCTTTCAGATACAAATCTCAAAAACTTACTCCCATATCTTGGTCCAATAGAGAGGCAGGACATCAATGTGGCTAACCTGCACCGTGCCCTGGAATGTCTATGCCACATGTCCTACCAAGTTCACCCCCTGCCCATTTCAGGACATGGCTAGACAGTTTAGAACTGGAGAGACTGGTTCGTAATAATGGGACAAGAATTAGGTAAAGCTGATTAAATAGAAAGTCTATTGTTTCATAGCCTTTGAACCAAACCTACATCTAATAGAGCAGGGGAAACGCATAATTCCAACCATCCAAACAGATGTAAAGGTAAAACGGTTCCAAGTTATACAAACCCATTTAACGTTCACACTGACCTGATGTTTATTTTTTATTAATCAGGGCATCCTGAATTCTTCTGAGACCAGAAGTCCCTCCACATAACCCTCAGTATATTTCCTGAAACATAATGAATAGTAACAAGCTTGTTGTACAGGCAGCGATTGTATTCTTTCCGTATCCCATTAAATATACCCGCAAGAGGTTCTGTAATTGAGATCTTCAACTTGTTCAAGCACAGTCCTATAAAAACATCTTCCATTGGCATCATCTCAATAACTTGTGCTGTGTCATAGATCTTCTGGGTCATGTCAACAGAAAACACATATCCACTGCCAGAGCAGTATGGCGGATAGAGGTTGTTGGGATAGATTTCTTGGGGGACGTACCACTTGTCATCATTATCCCTATTGGGGCTTCTGTTCTCTAAAATACGCCCTGTAAAGAAATTCTTATGGACTGGGGAACCTGGAAGCAGAACACTGTAGACGAGATATTCAACATTAAGAAAAATGTCCACATCCGTTTTCATTACATAACTGGCAGTCGGACAATACTTAGCGACCCACTCTATGCCCATTAAGGTTTTAAGGGTCAGATTATAATAGGTATCCATAAAATCCTGCTGCACAATATCACCATAGATACTATTTTCCTCTTCGAGTCGCTTCTGGCCTTTGTCAGTCATAACAGGTGAAAGACCAACCAGGAATACCGTGACCACATCAACATCTCCATAGTTACTTTCATTACCCCACGTCTCCCTGACGGCCATTCGAGAGTCAAGATCATGGCTCACTGACGCCACAAGTAAGACAAGGAAGGGGTTCCGACCCTGGCATTTTCCTTGCAGGTCCATGATAAACTTGTATGGGTACGGGTAAGGGGGAACTAACTGGTGTCTTCTTGTAGCTGAAGGTAAAACCGGATTTTTATCTGGATATCGCTTTACATCTGGCAAATTTGTTGTCAAGTACATTTTTTTGAAATATAATCCCATAAAGAAGAATAACGTAAGCACTGAGAAACTGTAGACGTACCGTAAACGTTTTTTACCCATTCTGGTTTACAGGTGATACTGCACAAAAAAAGAGGGGGAAAAACGGTTAATTTTAAGGCAAATGGCAGAGTGAGATTATTTATATAATTGTTACCAATGCTAAGAGGCTCCAGGTCAAGTGCTCAGTCTGTATATTAATAGCAGCTATGGATATGTTTTTAAAGACCACATACGGTAAAGGAAACATGAATTATAGTGAGGCAAAGTTTATTGGCATCTTACAGTCAGATAGAGTTCGTTGGCCACTTACAGTGAGACTTGTTGGAATGTTGAAAGTTACTGGTATTGATACATAAAGTAGAGATGATCCAAGGTTATTTTGATTGACACTTCAGTCAGGAAGGAATTTTTTTTCCCCCCCTTTATAAATCTTATGGGTTTTTTTGCCTTCCTCTGGATCAAATTAGGTGTGGGTATTGCTAGATGGGTTGAACTAGATGGCTTTAGTATGTCTTTATTCAACCTCAAATGCTATACTAGAGTTCATTGGCCACTTACGAGACTTAGTTCATTGGCCACTTACGAGACTTAGTTCATTGGCCACTTACAATGAGACTTAGTTCATTGGCCACTTACACTGAGGCTTACAGGGAAATGCAATATAACGGGGAAAATAAGCACTAAATTCACACTTTTATGTACTGACGTGTTACCGAAGGTTTTTGCCACAGCGCAAGCAATGCAATAAATTTTACGCCAGTTTTTGCATGAAAACTAACGCCTTTTCAATTGTGTCTTTAAAACTGCGCAATTAATGGTTAATATATTGCGGGAACAAGTGCAGGTTAAGTTGCAAATGCGAAATTTATTGCATCTCCCCCTTTTTTCATTGGCCACTTACAATGAGACTTCGTTCATTGGCCACTAACAATGAGACTTAGTTCATTGGCCACTTACAGTGAGACTTAGTTCATTGGCCACTTACAGTGAGACAGAGTTCATTGGCCACTTACAGTGAAACAGAGTTCATTGGCCACTTACAGTGAGACAGAGTTCATTGGCTTCTTACAGTGAGACAGAGTTCATTGGCCAGTTACAGTGAGACAGAGTTCATTGGCCACTTACAATGAGACTTAGTTCATTGGCCACTTACAGTGAGACAGAGTTCATTGGCTTCTTACAGTGAGAGAGTTCATTGGCCACTTACAGTGAGACAGAGTTAATTGGCCACTTGCAGTGAGACAGAGTTTGTTGGCCACTTGCAGTGAGACTTTCAGGGAGATTCAATAAAAGTTCTTATTGTTAAAAATGGTGCTAATTTTGCCCCAACCAATCAGATATTATTTAACATTTGAAAGCTTACATCTGATTGGTTGGGGCAAAATTAGCACCATTTTAAAATGATAAGAACTTTTATTAAATAACCCTGTTTGTTTATTGGCCACTTACAGTGAGAGAGTTCATTGGCCACTTACAGTGAGAGAGTTCATTGGCCACTTACAGTGAGACAGAGTTCATTGGCCACTTACAGTGAGACAGAGTTCATTGGCCACTTACAGTGAGACAGAGTTCATTGGCCACTTACAGTGAGACAGAGTTCATTGGCCACTTACAGTGAGACAGAGTTCATTGGCCACTTACAGTGAGACAGAGTTCATTGGCCACTTACAATGAGACAGAGTTCATTGGCCACTTGCAGTGAGACAGAGTTCATTGGCCACTTGCAGTGAGACAGAGTTCATTGGCCACTTGCAGTGAGACTTTCAGGGAGATTCAATAAAAGTTCTTATTGTTAAAAATGGTGCTAATTTTGCCCCAACCAATCAGATATGTTAGCTTTCAACATTTGAAAGCTAACATCTGATTGGTTGGGGCAAAATTAGCACCATTTTAAACGATAAGAACTTTTATTAAATAACCCTGTTTGTTTATTGGCCACTTACATTGAGACTTAGTTCATTGGCCACTTACAGTGAGACAGAGTTAATTGGCCACTTACAGTGAGAGTTCATTGACCACTTACATTGTGACAGAGTTCATTGCCAACTTACAGTGAGACTTAGTTCATTGGCCACTTACAGTGAGACAAAGTTTATTGGCCATTTACAATGAGATTTAGTTCATTGACCACTTGCAGTTAGACTTGTTTCATTGGCCACTAACAGTGAGACTTGGTTCATTGGCCACTAATAGTGGGAATTAGTTCATTGGCCACTAACAGTGGGAATTAGTTCATTGGCCACTTGGCAACGCACCCATGCACGAAACGGCAGAAACAACCCTTGCACTTACAAGAAGCTGCTGTACTAGGTAAAAATAGATTAATATGCATTAGTGTGGGAATGTACAAGTCACATAATAGCCAAATGTCAAAACAAACAGGAATAAAAGATAAAGAAACAATCTAAAAGTCAATTGGAAGAAACGTTCGCAAATTCCCTACCTTGCGCTGAAGATATTTTGTAGATTTCAGCATGAAAACTAATGGACGATAAGTTCTGGTAGATGGGGTCGATGGAAATATTTCTGCCTTGCCTGATCGCGTTTTTTTGATAGACCGATCAGTTTATTGAAAACACAGGGGAAATGGCCTTGACATTTTGATCAAATAGAACAAATTTGCTGAATTGATCATGCTCAGCATGGGGGGCCTTTACAGTGGGATAGAGTTCATTGGCCACATAAAGGGCATGTCCACTGAAAAAAAACCTTATTGTTAAATTGTATATCACCCCCCCAACCCCACATGGGATATGGGGGGTGATATACAATTTAAAGGAACACTAAAGCTGTTTTTTTAAGTATATTGCATCGGTTTCTATTATTCACAGGGAGGTGAGAACACTTATTCCCAGGATGCCCAGGGGACCTGGAACTTACCTTACCGGTGCTCCAATCGCAAGCTGCTTCTGCACCGACAGCCGCGCTGTCCCGATCGCACGCCTATCTTTTGTATTGGCGCACATGCCCCAAAGATAGTCACTTGGTCGGGGCAGTGCGGCTGACAGTTCAGAAGCAGCTGCGAGTGGAGCGGCGGTAAGGTAAGTTCCAGGTCCCCTGGGAGTTCTATTATTCACATGGAGGTGGGAATGAGCGTTCTCACCTTCCTTTGAATAATAGAAACCGATGCTATGTACTTAAAAAAACAGGTCTCTTGTTATTTAGTGTTCCTTTAAAGAAAAGGTTTTTTTGAGTGAACTGGCCCTTTAAGGTATATACACACGTGCAATTGGGCCGACCCGTGATGAACAATGTGTATGCACGCCCGTTTCGGTTGATAATTGTGCCGTGTATGGGCACTTTGTTGACTGAAAGGCCATTTCAGCGTTTCCTCAACGAGCGCCGTCCAAAAGGCCATTTCAGGTGACAAAGTGCACATACATGGCACGATTATCGCCCGAAACAGCAATGCATACACCATGTTCGTCATGGGTCGGCCCCCGCGATAGTACGAGTGTATGAGGCTTTACAGTTAGACAGAGTTTGTTTGTCACTTACAGTGAGATAGAATTAGAGTAGTGCTATTTGGTCATTTCCAGTTAAATGGATTTCAGGCGGCTCCGCACACTTTGTCAGTTCCTCTTCTGCTTTCCTGCCAGGCCGCCATGCTTGTCTATATTATCTCAGTGTACTTCATAATGCTTAGAAGCACCTTCCATAACTATCTGAAAACCACTGAACTGGTATTGAACAGTGGGTGGGATTTTAAAGTTTCCTCCCCCATTTGTGCTACTGCTGGTCAGAGAAGAAACCTATTTCTGATGATTATGAACAGGAGGAGGATGGGTCCAGGTTCATAACTAGAAGTCTTGTCTCCCCCACCCAGCAAAAACTACAATGGGGCCCCCTCCCTGCATTGTTTACTACAGCTACCAAAGGTGCACTGCCATGTGCAATACATTGGTAGGAATTCTGCCCTGCCACTTTCCCAGGGCCTCCTTGCAGGTGCAAAAGCTGCTCCCATAGTTGTTCTGCTTATGGATGGGTTAAAGGTCAGTTGGAATAGTAGGGTAAAGACACTTGTATTTTCTTACCTGGATGTCATTAACTGGCCGCTCTGTTTCCAACATCAGATATCACAGTGAACCTGTGCAAGCAGAGCGAAGATACATGTTATTTAAAGTCATACTGACACACCCTAGCATGATGACTTGCTGACATTAATCCATTTACCAGATCAAAAAGCTGTATAAGCAGCAGGTCTACACTGTCTGCATTCCTTTCAAAATCCCTATTAATTGCAAAGGACTAATGAATTTTAACAAATGAAACGGCACCTTTTAACCAAGTATAAATGAAAAAATGGTATGCAGGTGCTTCCAGACTAAGAAGACTCCCAAGGATATCTTTTGGTGCTTTATTGACACGACATGTTTCGGACGTGAAATCCTTTATCAAGTCCTTTATCACACTTCACGTCTGAAACATGTCGTGTCAATAAAGCACCAAAAGATATCCTTGGGAGTCTTCTTAGTCTGGAAGCACCTGCATACCATTTTTTCATTTATACTTAGCTAAGGTGTTTGGGACAGTGCACAGCAGGATCCAGCAGCTAGAGGTGTTCAGGACACTACCCATTGTTTATTGGCACCTTTTAACTATTTAAGTACTAGCCAACACACATATTTTCTTTTGTACTAAAGTTTAAATAGAAGTGACCCAGTATGGATTGTTTAATAACTTAGTAGCAGATAGCTGTATCTCTAAACGGTGAAAAAAGCAGTATTGAGGAGAAATCATTTATAGTTCTGCGGGTTTTGGCTTTAACAAAGTGTGTCCCTGATAAGAACAAACGTTAGGGTACCCACCAGGCGTCCACCTCCTCACTGGCCACCTTACTGCCAGTATACACATCCAGCAGATAAAGAAATCAGGGCTGTCCAGTCCTTCAGGATGCAATCTGGGGTGCTCCCATTTATTGGTGCAGACACAGCAAAAATACACACAACGTATCGGCACACAGGCCTTTGTCAAGAGTGTCACTGACCTAGATACAGTACATAGCCCTCCTTACCTTGCCAGGCCTGTGAATTTTATGCCTCCCAAGAACTGGTCTGGATAGACTGGAATATGGATGTGGCCTAAAGATGCTATGTCCTGGACTGCCCCAGGGGGTGTAGGAATCAACATAGCAATCATAGCGATTGCTATGGGACCCTGGAGCGAAAGGGGGCCCTACCAGATCCCTTGCAGGTATGTCTTTGAAATGCAGGTATATCTTTGAAATGTTTAAAGGGAATGTCCACCCCTCTGCACACAAAGCTGTATCTGCTACAAACCTCACCCCCCAAAAGCATTACATCGTTTTGTTTAAAACCACTATTTCAGCTCCCAGCCAGAGATATTATACTTACATGCTCCTCCTCGCTCCACCGCCGTGGCTCTGCACTTCCAGGTAGGGCAGTCAGTGTCGGGCGTGACAGTAACGTCACGGCCAATCATTGACTGCCATTCCTGGAGCAGTCTCCACTGCGGCTGCTCGGGAACACAAAAAGAACACAGTGAGCAGTCCGGAAGCGGCGGTGGAGTAAGGAGCTTGTAAGTATAAAATCTGAAATCGTGAAATAGTGATTTTAAACAAAACAATGTCTAGGTTTTTGGTTTTTTTTGTAGCAGATACAGCTTTGTGTGCAGAGGGGTGGACAGTCCCTTTAAGGATGGAAGTGTTCTAGCTGTGACATGATCCTCCTGCCTCTGCCTGCCTGTCATCTCCAGAAAGATAAAACTTGTTTTACTTACCAGTCACTGTGGGCAACTTTTTTTATTTATTAGTCATTGTGGGCAACTTGTATTATTTGCCAGTCACTGTGGGCAACTTTTAGTACTTACTAGTCACTGTGGGTAACTTTTATTACTTATTAGTCATGTTGGGCAACTTTTATTACTTACCAGTCACTGTGGGCAACTTTTATTACTTATTAGTCACTGTGTGCAACTTTTATTATTTACCAGACACTCTGGGCAACTTTTATTAGTTATTTGTCACTGTGTGCAACTTGTATTACTTACCAGTCACTGTGGGCAACTTTTATTAATCTTGTAGTTACTGTGGGTGTCACGAACCCCCCTGTCCGGTCTGCTTACCCACCTATCAGTTATCGGAAAACGCACTCCAAGTAGCCGACAAGTCAATAAAACAGAAAGGACAAGGAGGGGGTTAATTAACAAATCAGATATAATACACACTAAATATTTCTCAATATCTATACGATAGGTTTCCACCACATTCCAATCAGGGGAATGACCTGCTTAATCTATATTTGGGGTTATCCACACCCCCTAAATTATACAATCCTGTAAGAAAAAGGTTATCTACACCTATTACTCTATACACAGTTATATATATATATTTCTAAACAATACTCTTCTATAGTAACATAAACTCCAAAGAGACACATTCGTTTTCCTCAAAATAGGACAATGAGCCTTTAAATGATTTTATATTATTTATTAAAAGATAACAAAAGAGTGCATAAAAAATATACAGAAAACGAAGTTAACTTACTAAGTTAACTGAACATAAAAGGTAACACACAGGTGATGGTAGAATGGCATCTGAAAAGTCCCTGAACAGTCCAGGAAACTTGTAAGTCCAATATGGAAAAAATGACAAAGTCCAAATTGATAGTCCCTGATGGAAGCCAATATATGGCCTGTCCGATTGGCTAGATGTTCCTTACGATTTAATGACGAACTCCTGGGCTGAGTCCATGCTCCCAATTTATCCCTTTTCCTGAAACTGGGAGCAGACTGGTCTCTAGAGGGGTGGGCTTGGTTCTGCCCCGGAAGGGTGGTTCCTATTTTTGGAGGGAACTTTTAATTTCTATGTTCCCTCTAGGATATACTGTCCGTACTGTACACGCCGCATTCAAAATAATAACGTGATTGTCATTAACTAATTTTACACAATAGAATGATACCAAACATGACATACTTTGGAGTTTGTAGGTCTAAGTAGGATAATATCTCGAGCTTCCCAAGGAATATCATCGCCTACAAGGTGCCTATAAATTCAGATTTAATTCTTGTATAAACTGAGAATACTTATGAAAATATGAAATAATTCTACACCCTGAATTATTAAGAAATATCAATGGCCTTTGAACTGCCATTTGGTTTTAGCTCGGTTCTAAACTAGAAGATTTCCTGCTGTGCTGGTGCCTACTAGCCTGTAGAAGTGTATGCATATTACAGTGACTTCACACCTTGCCCCTTTGAAGTCAGATCTCATGCTGGTTTAAACAAACACCAAATGGAGCTAGGTATGGGAAGTCTTCTACAAATTTGTCAGGCAGGGATTTTTAACCCTGTGATTGCCTGCCAGTTAAACAATGTGGAAGCTGCCATACTGCTTGACCATGCCAATAAAGTGAGATAATTTAAAAATTAAGAGTGCAATTTCAGATATTGTGGGCCCTATTTAACCGACATCGTTAAATACCGGTCGTTATCGGTACATACCGGCGTTATTTACCGATAACGACCGTTATTTACCGATATCAGTAAATAACGACCGGTATCGGTAAATAACGGTCGTTATCGGTAAAAACCCGGTCGTTATTTTACGATAACGATCGGTATTTTACGATAACGATACCGATCTTTTATAAATAGGGCCCTGTGTATGGGAGTTTACACTCCTGTTCGTCACAGTGGGCAACTTTTATTACTTATTAGTCACTGTGGGCACCTTTTATTACTTATTAGTCACTATGGGCAACTTGTATTACTTACCAGTCACTGTGGGCAACTTTTATTAATCATTAGTCCCTGTGGGCAACTTTTATTACTTATTAGTTACTGTGGGAAACTTTTATTAATCTTGTAGTCACTGTGGGCAACTTGTATTACTTACCAGTCACTGTGGGCAACTTTAATTAATCATCAGTCCCTGTGGGCAACTTGTATTACTTACCAGTCACTGTGGGCAACTTTTATTACTTATACCAGCAAGTGTTTGTTGGCCCACCACACTCACTTTCACAACCCTCGCCCACCTTCACCAGCCACGCCCACTTGTTTTGTGTGCCGCAGGAAGATATATGGGCAGTTTCAAATTTTGACTCAGGTGTCAAAAGGTCTAGAAGGTGACGGTTACAGCATCTACTAGTTAGGAATTATAGAATCCATTTAGCATAATTTATATTCATCAATCAAATAAAAGAAAAAATAATAAGAGTTTAGATATAGAGGTAAGTTACCATAGTATAAGCAATGGTAAGTTAATAAATACAAAAAGTCAGGAGGAGTGAGATATGTAATATGAATGGGTGAGAAATGGTAACTGGGGCTTTTAAGGGTATCTCCACTCATAATTTCAAGGTTTAGGCATCTAGTTCTATTGAAGAACGGGAGGTTCAATAGAACTAGATGCCTAAACCTTGAAATTATGAGTGGAGATACCCTTTAATAAATGTAACTAGGCAGTCGGTAGTTATGTTTGGTATAGGGGAGGAGTTTAAAGCAGCCATGCTTGTTATTGGGGTTGATGGTAGATTGTAAATGGGGGGACAGTAGTTGTTGTAAGTGTTGGTGGGGTCTGGTGACAAGACATATATTCTAATTATAAAGCTGAGGGGCGAGATTGAAGGCCGGGCCCCTGACCCACCCCCTTCCCCTCCCCAGAATGAGGTCCCATGATCAGCTGTTTTTAAACTTCAATGTGCAGTTTAAAAGACCGGCTGTCTTTTAAACAGCTGATGGTGCATATGTTTCCTTCATAAGCGCGATCAGTTGTTTAAAAGCAGCCGATTCCGGAGGTTGTGGTGGGACCTCTTGTGGTCCGTGCTCCCCCACTGTCGTGGGGGCGGTAGTTACACTATTGTTAGAAAGGGCCACCCTTGTCTACCCTCCCAAACAAATTACCCTCCAAAACCTCAACATCGCAAGGTTCTTAGTGTTCAAAGGTGCTGCTGACCTACTTACACCAGTGTTTGGCTGAGATGTTGTGTCTGGTCCGGACACTTCTGTAGCTTTCATGCATGGAAAAGGCACGGAAGCTTAGCAGAAGACAGACGAGGGAACGAGGGCTGGTAAGTATGTAACAGGCCCTGGGTGTGGGTGTGCAGACAGTTATTCTGTATTAGAAAAGAGTAAGGACACAGAGCCAAGTTTACTTGTTAGCTGCTTCTTTCCAACTATTTATTACTTAAACACCATTTTATTTGGTCATTACTTGTCCTTTAATCACTATAAACAATATATGTTGTCACTTGCTCCTAACATCATCTTATCTATCACACGTCTCACAATAATTGCTATATAGTACACTATAACTACACACATCCTTTACTGCAGTAATGCAGTATAGAAACTAGGCTTTAAAATCTTAAATAAAATACAGTCATCTTATTATTGCCTAGAAAGTAATATTGAATTAGTTCACAAACATATTAAAGTAGATGATTAAATATAGCCAGACATTAGCTATTAACCCTTTCACTGCCACAGATCGTATATTCACAATCTGTGCAGTGTATGCCCAAACTGCCACAGATCGTGAATATACGATCTGTGGCTGTACCTGGAAAAAAAAACGGTGCAAGAGTGATTGGGGGGCAGTATTCAACTGAGCACTTTGATTTTTTCTTGTAATTGCATTTGTGCATGCGTCCCATTTGAGCTAGTTGGTGGCCACGTCTCTGTGTGCATCCACGCATATGGCATAACGTTTGATTCAGAACATGTGGGAGATTGATATTTAGTGGGGGGGTTTATTTGTGGGGGGCATTTCCAAGTTTTGGGGATGTTTGAAATTACAGAGCACTTTGATTTTTTTCTTGTAATTACACTTGTGCATGCGTCCCATTTGAGCTAGTTGGTGGCCACATCTCTGTGTACATCCACGCATATAGCATACCGTTTGATTCAGAACATGTGGGAGATTGACATTAAGTGGGTTTTTTTGCTTGTCAAGTGGGTTTAGGTAGGATTTCAACCCTTGAATCATCTTACTTTATTTTTCACAAAACCTCCTAAAAACACGGAGTTCTTTGGATTACTGGGTCTGGAATTCTTCATGTATGTATGAAAGCATGGCACCGTAACGTAGCTGAAGGTGTGTAGATTCCAAGAATATATAGTTTTGGGGGGTATTTCTAATATAGAGGGGTGTTTAGTCTGACAAATCTGGAAAGTTGCTGTAATTGGGCCATTGTTCATTGGCTCACTTTGTGTAACCATACATAGGGCATACCGTTTGATTCAGAACATTTAGGAGATTGATATTTGTCAACTTTTTTTTACATTACTTGGGATTTTGGCATGATTTCTACCTTTGAGAGTGTTTTTTTTTAAATTTTTAGAACTTGCCTAAAACTAATGCGAAATTTCTACCGAAGAACTGCGCCCACACCATTGATGGTACGAATGAACAAACTACAGAATTTCGTAGATAAAGGTGTGTGGATTTGAGAAATATATGGTTTGTGGGGGTTGTTTTGTGGGGAAAAATTGCAGACTGTTCAAATTCAGATTTGACTGAATATTTTCGCTGTTTCTGAGTCATCATGCATTGTTTCACTTTGTGTCTTTTGGCTTCCACGTCCACGTGTGTAACCACACATATGGCATACCGTTTGATTCAGGACATTTGGGAGATTGATATTAGTAACTTTTTTTTTACATTCCATGGTTTTTGGCATGATTTCTACTTTTGAAGTTGTTTTTTGTTCAAATTCCAACTCCAAATTTGGAGTTTGGCTAAATATTTTCGCCGTTTCTGCCATCGTGCATTGTCTCACTTTGTGGCTTTTTCGCTTCCCCGTCCACGTGTGTAATACCACCATATGGCATACCGTTTGATTCAGGACATTTGGGAGATTGATATTTGGTAACTTTTTTTTACATTCCATGGGTTTTTGGGCATTATTTCTACCTTTTTGAATGTTGTTTGATGTTCATTTTTTTTGAAAATCTGGTAAAAGTGCAAACTTCTACGAAGAACTGCGCCCACACCATTGATGGTATAAATGAACGAACTACAGCGTTACATAGCTGAAGGTGTGTAGATTTCAGGAATATATAGTTTGTGGGGGGTATTTTTGAGTTGGGGGGTTGAGTTGTTGTTTTGTGGAAAAACTGCAGACTGTTCAAATACAAAACTGGCTAATTTTTTTTTACTGCTACTGACATTTGGCACTGGTCACAGATGAATGTTGTTCTATTCAGTAACAGACACTTTCATAGGAATAGTTATAGTTCTGCAAAAACAGTAGATTGCACAATAGCATAACCACATTTATATTGGTATACTATATAGTAAACTGTGAGTCCACATGTGCATCCAGGTGCATCACCTTACAATATGGCGTCTGCCATGTTTATCACCATGCTTTTAGCTTGCAGTCATTTAGTATACTTTATCATAGTATTGGATGGCTCTAGCTGCCTCTAAACTCCATTTATTCTCCAGACAAATGAAAATTCTTAAAGTATGTTTGGATTAACAGGATAATTGAAAACATACCTGTATTAGAAAAGAATAAGGACACAGAGCCAAGTTTACTTGCTAGCTGCTTCTTTCCAACCGAGGGAAAGCAAGTACCCTGTGTCTCAAATACAGTACTGTTCTGTTCTAGCACGCCACCTACAGGTTGGAGTGGATATCGCCTGCTATTCATTTTTTTCTCCCATTCTATTCCTTTTTTATGTCAATATATACATGTAAATGTGACAACATATTTACTGGGGTCACAAGTATATTAAGCAGCACCTTTGAACACTAAGAACCTTGAGAGGTTAAAGTTTTGGGGGGCAATTAGCCTAATCATAATAGTTGGTTTGGGGGGTGGACATACCCTTTAATAAGAAACTCAGTATAAGTTGTAATAAGCAAATTTCAAAAGGCCATTTATTAATCATCATCCTGTATTCTGTATATACTCGAATATAAGTCGACCACAGTATAAGTGGAGGTAACTGAAAAATTAGTAAAACATGATTGACTCGAGTAAGTCGTTGGTAGAAATTATGACCAATACTGCCTTCAGATTGTGTTGTTTTGAGGCTTTAGTTTCCCTTTAAATGGACAGCAGAATTCCCATACAGGAGTCCCATACATATAGCCAAATCCAGTATAGCTATTACTGTATGGGATTACTGTATGGGAATTCTTCTGTCCATTTAAAGGGCAACTAAAGCCTTAAAACAATACAGAATCAGAAGGCAATCTTTAACAATAGACACCATCCTCCTGATTCTATATTGTTTTAAAGCATTAGTTGCCCTTTAAATGGTAATCCCACACAGTAACCCCCCAATTCCTTGTCACTCCAGATGTTTGGGAACTGCAACTCCCAGCATGGTTTAGTTGCTGGGAGTTACAGTTTCAAAACATCTGCAGTGCCAAGCACTGCACGCCCCCCAGGTTCAGTGGAGGAGAGGACTTGCATTGTGGAGGAGAGGACTTGAAGGAGAGGACTTGCCTTGTTTATCCAGCAGCATCGCTCCCCACCCACTGTTCTGGTGCCTGATTTCACTACTCGGCACCGGGAAGTGAGGATATAACAGACAGAATGGGGGTACAGGATATAACAGACAGAATAGGGGTACAGGATATAACAGACAGAATGAGGGTAAAGGATATAACAGACAGAATGGGGGTACAGGATATAACAGACAGAATGGGGGTAAAGGATATAACAGACAGAATGGGGGTAAAGGATATAACAGACAGAATGGGGGGTACAGGAGATAACAGACAGAATGGGGTGTACAGGTTATTTTGCTGCATAAGATACAGTTTGCTGGCAGATCTACTGAACTTAGGGATTATTTACATCAACTTGAACCTCACTTGGTACTGTTTATTGAAATTAAATGTATGTATTTATTGTTTATATAGATTTATATGTTTGTATATAGCAGTGTATTACTGTGATTCTGTCAGTGTTTTTGTGTAACTGTGATTCTGTCAGTGTGTTTGTGTAACTGTGTGATTCTGTGAGTGTTTGTGTAAACGTGTGATTCTGTGAGTGTGTTTGTGAATACGTGAGTCTGTGAGTGCTTGTAAACGTGTTAATCTGTGAGTGTGTTTGTGTTAAAGTGTGAGTGTTTGTGTAAACGTTTGAGTCTGTGAGTGTGTTTGTGTA
>JAACNH010000136.1:211455-297312 GCA_019447015.1 Hymenochirus boettgeri
CACCACTTTCAGTATGGCATAATGTAGGTAGCAAACATAGTCATTCAGAAAAAGGATAGATAGAAAGAAAGAGGGTGGATGGATGGATGGATGGATGGATGGATAGATACAGTTGTTTTCAAAATTATTAATTATTCAACCCCCAATGCTGTAAAGGGTTTTTTGGGAATTCAGTGTACATTTGTAATTGTGTTCAGAATGAAACCTTACACGGACTTTTTAAAGAACCAAATGCAACTAAAATGACATTAATTATTAATTTGGCTTGAAAAAGCAAAATTCCTGTTCTTTCTATTTCTTTTTCTTCTTCCGTTTTATTCTTCCGCTTTTTTGGACTGTATCTCCTCCCACAGTTTTTGAGCTAAAGACATGAAATTATATAGATAAATAAACGTGATGCAGTCCGTCACAAACCTGAGGTTTGGGAGACGTTGGACCTTTCAACAGGACAATGATCCCAAGCATACCTCCAATCCACTAGAGCATGGTTGCAGATTAAAGGCTGGAACATTTTGGAGTGGCCATCGCAGTCACCAGACTTAAATCCGATTGAGAACCTCTGGTAGGACTTAAAGAAAGCAGTTGCAGCGCGCAAGCCTAAGAATGTGACTGAACTGGAATGGGCTAAGATACCCGTAGATCGCTGCAAGACACTTGTGTCAAGCTAGGCTTCAAGTTTAAAAGCTGTTATAACTGGAAGAGGATGTTGTACTAAGTGCTAAGAATGAATGTCACTTGGGGCTTGAATAAATCTGATAATGATGTGAGCACAGAAAAGACATTTGTGGTTATTTCATTATAAATGTTATGTTATATTTGTCTGACTTACAAGTGTCTCTTTGATTTAATTGTAAACTAGATGACTGAAATGATCAAAATCAATGTCAAACTGGCAAAAACACTCAATTTCAGTGGGGGTTGAATAATTTTGAACACATAGAGAGAAAAAGGATAGATAGAAAGAAAGAGGACAGATAGAAAGAAAGAGGATAGATAGAAAGAAAGAGAATAGATAGAAAAAAAGAGGACAGATAGAAAGAAAGAGGATAGATAGAAGATGATAGATAGAGAGAGAGATAGATAGATAGATAGATAGATAGATAGAGGATAGATAGATAGATAGAAAGAAAGGATAGATAGATAGATAGATAGAAAGAAAGAGGATAGATAGATAGATCCCTGCACCTCTCTTAATAGCAGTACAAACTGGAGGTACATTGACCGTGTTACCTGCTCCAGGTGCAGTTGAGCGGATACTTGAGGTAAGAGGCGGAGGAAGATGGTTGATCTTCTTAGCTACTCCAGTCGCGCGCGCATTACTGTGGAAATTCGCCTCTCCGTCCTGGCTGGCTGACAGCGCGCTTCAGAGAGGTCACTGTTCGCGACTGCAGGGGCTTCTCATTGCTATATAATATTGAGAATTACTGGTATTAATACATATACTGTAGTTCTGGTTGGTACAGGGATACTATATAATATTGATAATTACTGGTATTAATACTTATACTGTAGCTCTGGTTGGTACAGGGATACTATATAATATTGAGAATTACTGGTATTAATACTTATACTGTAGCTCTGGTTGGTACAGGGATACTATATAATATTGAGAATTACTGGTATTCTATAAACAGAAGGAATGGGGGGTACAGGATATTCTAAAAGACAAGAATGGGGAGGGTACAGGATATAACAGACAGAAGGGGGGTGGGTTGGTTACAGGGAGTATAACAGAAGACTGGGGGGTAAGGATAACAGACAGAATGGGGGTAAAGGATATAACAGACAGAATGGGGGTACAGGAGATACAGACAGAATGGGGTGTACAGGTTATTTTGCTGCATAAGATACAGTTTGATGGCAGATCATCTATGAACATTAAGGGATTATTTACATAAAACTTGAACCTAACTTGGTACGTGGTTATGAAATAAAGTATGTATTTATGTTATAGAGAGTTATATGTTTTGTATATAGCACGCGGTATTACTGTGATTTATGTTAGTGTTTTGTGTAACTGTGATTTGTCAGTGTGTTTGTGTAACTGTGTGATTCTGTGAGGGTTTGTTAAACGTTGATTCCCTGTGAGTTGTGTGTGAATACGTGGAGTCTGTGAGTGCTTGTTGTAAAGTGTTAATCTGTGAGGGTTTGTGTTAAAGTGTGAGGTGTGTGTAAGTGAGTATGTGAGTGTGTTTGTGTAAACGTGCCTGATGCACACTTTCAGTATGGCATAGTAGGTAGCAAACATAGTCATCAAAAAAAAAAAGGTAGATAGAAAGAAAAAGCGGGTGGATGGATGGGGAGGGATGGTCGATAAAATAGATCATGATAGATAGAGAGATAGAGAGATAGACAGCCAGAAGACAGATGTAGATAGAAGATAGAGAATAGAAGATAGAAGATAGATAGATAGACAGATAGATAGGTGTAGATAGATAAGATAGATAGATAGATGGACAGATAGTATTGATAAGAAGATGATAAGATAAAGATAGATGAAGACGACAGGACATGACAGATTTAGATCGATAGATAGATAGTCGATAGATAGATAGATAGACAGATAGATAGATAGGTGATAGATAGATAGATAGAAGATCGATAGATAGATAAGACAGATAGATAGAAGAGTAGATAGTAGATAGATAGATAGATAGATAGATAGATAGATTAATAGATAGGATAGTAGATAGTAGATAGATAGAAGACAGGCTAGATATAGGTGATAGATCGACTAGAGAGATGATAGATAGGATAGCTAGATAGTAGATAGATTAGCTATACAACCGAGTAGTAAGATGCAGAGCACCACAGGACTTGGCAAAAAATACATTACATTTTATTTCATATGCAACAAAACAGATAGCGACAGTTGCGGTCTTTGTCTAGAACCTTTCTCAAGCTCTTATTCAAGAATTTGACAGCAGACAACAAGGCCCATTATCTTTTGAAGGTAGAGGTAGAGTTGACACATTACTTTGTGTGAGTGTTTGTGTAACGTTTTGAGTCTGTGAGTGTGTTGTGTAAACGTGCTGTGACACCACTTTCAGTATGGCATAATGTTAGGTAGCAAACATAGCATTCAGAAAAAGGATAGATAGAAAGAAAGAGGGGGATGGAAGGATGGATGGATGGATGGACTAGATTACAGTTGTTTTTCAAAATTAGTAATTATTCAACCCCCAATGCTGTAAAGGGTTTTTTGGGATTCAGGGTACATTTGTAATTGTGTTCGAATGAAACCTTTACACGGACTTTTTAAAGAAACAAATGCACCTAAAATGAATTAATTATTAATTGGGCTTGCTTGAAAAAGCAAAACATCCTGTTCTTTTAATATTTCTTTCTTATTCCGTTTTATTCTTCCGCTTTCTTTTTTGGGACTGTATCTCATCCCACAGTTTTGAGCTAAGAATGAGAAATTATATAAGCAAAATAACGTGATGCGTCCGTCACAAACATGAGGTTTGGGAGACGGTCTTGGGACCTTTCAACAGGAAATGATCCCCAAGCATACCTACAACCATTAGAGCCTGGTGGCAGATTAAAGGCTGGGAACATTTTTGGAGTGGCCATCGCAGTCACCAGACTTAAATCCGATTGAGAAAACCTATGGTAGGACTTTTAAAGAAGTCAGTTGCAGCGGCGCAAGCAAAGCCTAAGAATGTGATGAACTGGAATGGGCTAAGAGACCCGTATTAGATCGCGTGCCGACACTTGTGTCAAGCTAGGCTGCAAGTTTAAAAGCTGTTACAAATGGAAGAGGATGTGTACTAAGTGCTAAGAATGGAAGTCACTTGGGGCTGAAAACTCTATAATGATGTGAGCACGAAAAGACTTTGTGGTTAGTCAGTATAATGGTAGGTTATATTTTGTCTGACTTACAAGGTATCTTTGATTAATATGTAAACTAGATGACTGAAATGATCAAAATCAAGCAAAATGCCCGAAACAAAAAAACACTCCATGCAGTGGGGGTTGAATAATTTTGAACACATAGAGAGAAAAAGAGATCGATAGAAAGAAAGAGGGACAGATAGAAAGAAAGAGGCTAGATAGAAAGAAAGAGAATAGTAGAAAACAAAGAGGACAGATAGAAGAAAGAGGATAGATAGAAAAAAAGGGAAGATAGAACGAAAGAGGATAAGAGGGATTATAGATAGAAAAAAAGAGGAGAGGACAGATAGAAAGAAAGAGGATAGATAGAAAAAAAGAGGACAGATAGAAAGAAAGAGGATAGATAGAAAGAAAGAGGACAGATAGAAAGAAAGAGGATAGATAGAAAGAAAGAGAATAGATAGAAAGAAAGAGGATAGATAGAAAGAAAGAGAATAGATAGAAAGAAAGAGAATAGGTATATAGATGGATAGATGGATATATAGATAGAACAAAAAGAGATAAATAGATAGAAAAGGATAGATAGATAGATAGATAGATAGATAGAAGATAGATAGTAGATAGATAGATAAGATAGATAGAATAGAAAAAAGGGACGGGATAGAAAGAACGCGGATAGATAGAACGAAAAGAGGATAGATGAAGGAAAGGAAAGAGGGGATAGATAGATAGATAGATAGAGAGATAGAAAGAGAGATAGATAGATAGATAGATAGATAGATAGATAGCTGATGGATAGAGAGATAGGATAGATGGATATATAGATAGAAAAAATAGGAGCGATAGATAGAAAAGAAGAGAAAAGAGAGAAAGAAAGGATAGAAGATAGAAAAGGATAGATAAGAAAAATGATTAGATAGATAGAAAGAAAGAGGATTAAAGAGATAGATAGAGGATAGATAGAGAGAGAGAAGATAGATAGATAGATAGATAGATAGATAGGAGGATAGAGAGATAGATAGAACGAAAGGTAGATAGATAGATAGATAGAAAGAAAGAGGATAAGATAGATAGATCCCTGCCACCTCTCTAATAGCAGTACAAAAATGGAGGTACCTTGACCGTGTTACCTGCTCCAGGTGCAGTTGAGCGGAACTTGAGTTGGTAAGAGGAGGAGGAAGATGGTTGATCCTTTAGCTTACTCCCGTCGCGCGCGCTTACAGTGGAAATTAGCATATACGTCCCTGGCTGGCTGACAGAGCGCTTCAGAGAGGCATGTTCGCGACTGCAGGGGCTTCTCATGCTATATACTATGAGAATTACTGGTATTATACATATACTGTAGTTCTGGTGGTACAGGGGATCTATATAATATTGGAATTACTGGTATTAATAATTATACTGTAGCTCTGGTTGACAGGGATACTATATACTATTGAGAATTACTGGTATTAATTACTTATACTGTAGTTGGTTTGGTTACAGGGATACTAATATGAGAATTACTGGTATTAATAACATTAACTGTAGTTCGGGTGGTAATAGGGATTACTATAAATATTGCGGAATTACTGGTATAAGACACTCTACTGTATTCATAGTTGGTACAGAAATTATATATAATATTGAGAATTAAATGGTATTAATACATATACTGTAGTTCTGGTTGGTACGGGGATACATATAAGATTGAGGAATTATGGTATTAATACATATACTGTAGTTCTAGTTGGTAACAGAAATACTATATAATATTGAGAATATGTATTAAATACATGTCGTTCTATATACTGTAGTAGTTCTGGTTGGTACAGGGATACTATATAATATTGAGAAATTACTGGTATTAATACATATACTGGAGTTCTGGGGGGACAGGATACGATATAATATTGAGAATTTATGAATTAATACAATACTGTAGTTATGGTTTGGACGGGATACTATATATATGAGTAGTATGGTCATTAATACATTATACTGTAGTTCAGTTGGTACAGAAATACTATATAATATTGATAATTACTGGTATTAAGACATATACTGTAGTTCTGGTTGGTACGGGGATATAGTATATATTGAGACTTACTGGTATTAAGACATATACTGGAGTTCTAGTTGGTACAGAAATACTATATTGTAATATTGAGAATTACTGGTATTAATACATTGTAGTTGCTATATACTTGTAGTTCGGTGGTAAGGGATACTATATATAATATTGAGAATTACGGGTATTAATACATATACTTTAGGTCTGGTTGGTTACGGGATACTATAAATATTGAGAATTACTGAATTAATACATTACGTAGTTCTGGTTGGTTACAGGGATACTATAAATTAGTGAGAACTTACTGCATATTAATCTAATATTATAGTGTAGTTCTGGGTGGTACAGGGATACTATATATATTGAGAATTCTGGTATTAATCCATATACTGTAGTTCTGGTGGTTACAGGGATACTATATAATATTGAAGACATTACTGAATTAATAAATATACGTAGATGTAGTTCTGGTTGGTACAGCGGATCACTATATAATATTGACGAATTACTGATATAATATATATAGTGTAGTTCTGGTTGGTACAGAGGATCATATTATATAAATTGAGGAATATGGTATTAATACATATACTGTAGTTCTGGTTGGTACAGGGATACTATATAATATTGAGAATTACTGATATTAATATATATACTGCAATTCTGGTTGATCCAGGGATACTTTCCGATTGCTATTTGGAGTCAGGAAGGAATATTTCCCTCTTTTTGGCTGTTTTTTTGCCTTCCTCTAAATCAACTGTTAGGAAAGGTTAAAAAGGAGGGTGTAAAGGTTGGATTTGATGGACATATTACCTCAATTACTATGTAACTATTTAACATATGTCCATCTAGTCCAACCTAGTCCAATACCCATATTTCCTTCCATTTTATTTTAAACTATCCAATGAACCTGCCATCACCACGTCCAATGGAAGTCATTTCCATAGTTTTACCGTTCAGTGAAAAGCCCTTTTCAAACTTGAAGACTAAAATTATTTTCTTCAAGTGTCTTTAATTAATGAACGTTAATGTAAATGTTCGACCGCGGCCGTAAATTTACATCCGCTGTCGTACATTACCGTTAACACGCGGTATCGCTAAATTGCGATACCATGCTTTATAAATATGGCCTAGAATCAAGAAGAGGATGGGAACTGTGAGGGAACCTTCATGTAAGAATAACAGCTGATCTGTAGAGTACCCAGGTTCCTGTCCTCACCCTGGGTACTTTTAATGTGTGGTAGAAGACGAGCTAGGGGGAGGTGAGTATAATTTATACAATGAAAATCCAATATAAAAATAAGTATAAAGCGTAGAATTATAAATCACTAAATGTGATGTTGTCCCTCATAAATACTGACTAAAATGGCTACCTCCATAGCTTATTTTTGACCTTTACTGGCCTTTCTTCAGTAATTAACAGCCAGGTTAATTTAGAGATTGCTGAACCTGCCAGGTTTTCTTCCATGGATGGGTTTGGGGAATCCCATTAAATTCTGACGGTGATATCTGGGCGTTGACATTTTTCAGGCGATGTTTTTGGCACAAAACCAGATTTGTGATAAAATTTCAACCAATCTCTTATCAATTTAGTACTTTCCTGTAGAGGGCGGTGTTTCCTAAAACATTTTACAGAATTATTGAAGGAACGTAAGATAAGATCAAGGGGCATATTTATAAACGAGCGAAAAGTCGCGAAAACTTTTCGCTTTCTCTTTCCGCATGGTTGTTCTCCAAAAAGCGAGTTAACGCGATTTAAAAAGGTGGCGTTAATGAGTGGCGAAAACATTTCCGCGACCTATCGCTAAAACCCTTTTCGCCATACTTTGCCATACATCGCAATGGTAATTTGAGCAAAAACAGAGCAAAAAAAAAGTGTGTTTTCGCTTTAAATGGAGCGGAATATTAAAGGCATCTGTTTACCATGTCTGTTGAGATTTTGGAGTTTTCCATGATTTTTAATGCACCCAAAAATTTCAACACATTCATACAAATGATCTTACTACTATTTTTATATGTTTTTTTGGACACATCCATCAAGGTATAGATTTTTATCTTTCGCTATATTTTAGTTTACTTTCCACAATGACTTTATGTGACGTAACTTTTCTTTTGCCTTTTTCTTAACATTTTTAGCTTGGACTTTAAATGAGGTCTGCTATTTTGTCTTTCACGTGAAAGCACCCGCACCCCCTTTTTTCTTGGGGCTTTTTAGCGGTCGCAACGTAGGCTCATTTTTGCATTTGCAATGCGAGGCCAATTGTTAGCATTCAGGGTGTGTGCTTTATGCTCTGCTTTTTGTGTGTTTTCAACTTTATTATTTTTCTTTCTCTGTATTCTCCCAATTTTTGTTGAATTGAAATATAGTGCCAAGAACGTTGAACAGCTGGCTAGCCGGTAACAATGATTAGATGTGGCTTTCACTTCTTTTGCTACAAATTTCACATAATTAAAAAAACAGTAACAATAAAGTTTGATTGATAACAAACACTATCTAAACAAGCAGTTTAGCAGTTTAGCAGTTTTTTTATAAATACCACGAAAAGAAGTCCCAAAAAGCGCTGTTTTCGCTGTGATGTTCGCCGTTATTAACTAGGCGAAAAAGGTAGACTTTAATAAATATGCCCTCAAGTCTTGTTGGCCTTAGTTGGCCATAGTAATTTAACAGTATGTGTGTTCATAAAACCATATTGTTCAATATCAAGATATGGAATAACCAAAAGTATAATTTATAATTGTAGACAGATTATTGTAACCCTGCGTTGAATGGAGGAGATTATAATTTACTGATTATTTAGATTACAAGTGAAAACAATTACTTAGTCTGTTTGATTTCCCCATTCATAAAATCCCTTGTTGATTGTTTAAAACTCTGTGAGTAATTATTTATACACGCTAAGTTTAACCCTTTTAGATACAATCCCCTGTGTACTGTGAACTATCCTATTATGTCTGTGTACAATGTACTATCCTTTTATGTCTGTGTACTATGAACTATCTTTTATTGTCTGTTTACTATGAACTATCCTATATATGTCTGTTTACTATGAACTATCCTTTATGTCTGTGTACTAATGTATTATCCTATTATGTCTGTGTACTATGAACTATCCTTTTATGTCTGTGTACTATGTAACTATCCTTTTATGTCGTGTACTATGAACTATCTTTTATGTCTGTGTACTATGAACTATCCTTTCTATTATGTCTGTGTACTATGAACTATCCTATTAATGTCTGTGTGCTATGAACTATCCTTTATGTCTGGTCAATGTACTATCCTTATATCTTGTGACTACATCTTTACGTCAGTGTACATGTACTATCCTTTTATGTCTGTGTACAATGTACTATCCTCTTACCGTATGTCTGTGTACTATGATCTATCCTTTTATGTCTGTGTTCTATGAACTATCCTTTTATGTCTGTGTACTCTATATGACTATCCTTTATGTCTGTGTCTATCTATCCTTTATGTCTGTGTACTATGAACTATCTCTTATGTCTGTGTAACTTGAACTATCCTTTTATGTCTGTGTACTATGAACTATCCTTTTATGTCTGTGTACTATGATATCTATCCTTTTTTAATTACTTTTGTCACTATGAACTATCCTTTATGTCTGTTGGTAACTATGACCTATCCTTTTATGTCTGTTACTATGAACTATCCTTTTATGTCCTAGTACAACTCCTTTTCTGTCTGTTGTACTATGAACTTTCCTTTTATGTCTGTGTAACGAAAACTATCCCTTTTTATGTCTCGTGTACTATGAACTATCCTTTATATGTCCGTGTACTATGAACTATCCTTTTATGTCTGTGTACTATATGAACTATCCCTTTTATGTCTGTGTACTATGAACTATATCCTCTTTGTCTGTGTACTATGAACTTTCCTTTATGTCTGTGTACTATGAACTATCCTTTTATGTCTGTGTACTATGAACTTCCTATTTGTCTGTGTACTATGAACTTTCCTTTTATGTCTGTGTACTATGAACTATCCTTTTATGATGTCTGTGTACTTGAACTATCCTTTATGTCTGTGTACTATGAACTATCCTTTTATGTCTGTGTACAATGTACTATCCTTTTGTGTCTGTGTACTATGAACTATCCTTTTATGTCTGTGTACTATGAACTATCCTTTTATGTCTGTGTACAATGTACTATCCTTTTATATGTCTTTGTACTATGAACTATCCTTTTATGTCTGTGTACTATGAACTATCCTTTTAGGCTGTGTACTATGAACATCCTTTTATGTCTGTGTACAATGTACTATGCCTTTTATTATGTCTGTGTACTATGAACTATCACTTTTATTGTCTGTGTACTATGACTTCCTTTTTATTGTCTGTGTATCATGTATAACTATCTCTTACCGTATGTCTGTGTACTATGATCTATCCTTTTATGTCTGTGTACTATGAACTATCCTTTTGTCTGTGTACTATGTATTATCCTATTATGTCTGTGTACTATGAACTATCCTATTATGTCTGTGTACTATGAACTATCCTTTTATGTCTTGTACTATGAACTATCCTTTTTATGTCTGTGTACTATGAACTATCCTTTTATGTCTGTGTACTATGAACTATCCTATTATGTCTGTGTTACTATGAACTATCCTTTATGTCTGTGTACTATGAACTATCCTTTTATGTCTGTGTACTATGATCTATCCTTTTATGTCTGTGTACAATGTACTATCCTATTATGTCTGTGTACTATGACTATCCTTTTTGTCTGTGTACTACGATCTATCCTTTTATGTCTGTGTACTATGACTATCCTATTATGTCTGTGTACTATGAACTATCCTTTTATGTCTGTGTACTATGATCTATCCTTTTATGTCTTGTGTTACTATGAACTATCCTTTTATGTCTGTGTACTATGAACTATCCTTTTATGTCTGTGTACTATGAACTATCCTTTTATGTCTGTGTACTATGAACTATCCTTTTATGTCTGTGTACTATGACTATCCTTTTATGTCTGTGTACATGTACTATCCTTTTATGTCTGTGTACTATGAACTATCCTTTTTTGTCTGTGTACTATGAACTATCCTTTTATGTCTGTGTACTATGAACTATCCTTTATGTCTGTGTACAATGTACTATCCTATGATGTCTGGTGTACTATGATCTATCCTTTTATGTCTGTGTACAATACTATCCTATTATTCTGTGTACTATAACCTCCTATTTGTCTGTTTACTATGATCTATCCTTTTTTTATGTCTGTAACATGTCTATCCTATTATGTCAGTGTACTATGAACTATCCTTTTAATGTCTGTGTACTATGATCTATCCTTTTATGTCTGTTGTACAATGTACTATAGTCCTATTAATGTCTGTGTACTATGATCTATCCTTTTATGTCTGTGTACAATGTACTATCCTATTATGTCTGTGTACTATGAACTATCCTTTTATGTCTGTGTTTCTATGAACTATCCTTTTATGTCTGTGTACAATGTACTATCCTTTTAGTCTGTTTCTAATGAACTATCCTTTATGTCTGTGTACTATGAACTATCCTTTTATGTCTGTGTACAATGTACTATCCTATTAGTCTGTGTACTATGAACTATCCTATTTATGTCTGTTCTGTAACTATCCTTTATGTCGTGTACAATGTACTATCCTTTATGTCTGTGTACTATGAACTATCCTTTTATGTCTGTGTACTAGAACTATCCTTTTATGTCTGTGTCTATGAACTAATCCTTTTATGTCCTGTGTTCTATGAACTATCCTATTATGTTCTGTGTACTATGAACTTCCTTTTTGGTCTGTGTACTATGCTATCCTTTTATGTCTGTTAGCTGTAACTATCCGGGTACAGGAGATAACAGACAGAATGGGGGGTACAGGAGATAACAGACAGAATGGGGGGTAGGAGGAGATAACAGACAGAATGGGGGGGTTCAGGGTATAACAGACAGAATGGGGGGGTATAGGAGATAACAGACAGAATGGGGGGTTACGGAGGATAAAGAAGAATGGGGGGTACCGGAGATCACAGACAGAATGGGGGGGTACAGGATTTTTTGTTGTGGATAAACAGACAGAGATGGGGGGGTACAAGAGTACGACAGAATGGGGGGGTGGGATAGAGGAGGATAACATACGAATGGCGGGAGTACAGGATGATAAAGACAGGATGGGGGGGGTACAGGAGAACAGACAGGATGGGGGGTACAGGAGTTGGTAAGGAGATAAACAGACAGAAGGGGGGGGTTAGGAGGATAACAGAAAGAATGGGGGGTACAGGAGATAACAGACAGAATGGGGGGGTACAAGGAGATAACAGACAGAATGGGGGGTAACAGGAGATAACAGACAGAATGGGGGGGGGGTAACAGGAGATAACCGGACAGAATGGGGGGTACAGGAGATAACAGACAGAATGGGGGGTAAAGGAGATAACAGACAGAATGGGGGGTACAGGAGATAACAGACAGAATGGGGGGGGTACAGGGATGGGGGAGGGGCGATAACAGAACAGAAGGGGGTGGGGGGAGTAAAGGAGATAACAGACGGAATGGGTGGGGGTAAGGCGATAAACACGACAGGAATGGGGGGTGGGTAAAGGAGATAAACAGACAGAATGGGGGGGGGGACAGGATAGCTAACAGACAGAATGGGGGGTAGAGGAGATAACAGACAGAATGGGGGGTAGAGGAGATAACAGACAGAATGGGGTAGAGGAGATAACAGAACGAAAAAAAAATGTGGGGGGGTACAGGAGATGACAGAATGGGGGGGAAGAGGAGGAATAACAGACAGAATGGGGGGTAGAGGAGATAACAGACAGAAGGGGGGGTATAGGAGATAACAGACAGACTGGGGGTAGTAGGGTCTAACAGAAGAATGGGGGGTATAGGATCTACAGACAGAAGGGGGGGGGGGAAGAGGAGATAACAGACAGAATGGGGGGGAAGAGGAGATAACAGACAGAATGGGGGGTAGGTACTAGGATATAACAGACAGAATGGGGGGTTACCAGGGAGATAACAGACAGAAAGGGGGGCGTACAGGAGATAACAGACAGAATGGGGGGTAGAGGAGATAACAGACAGAATGGGGGGGTACAGGGTATAACAGACAGGATGGGGGGGGGGGTATAGGAGATAACAGACAGAATGGGGGGTATATAGGAGGGTACAGACAGAATGGGGGGGTTACAGGAGGCTAACAGACAGGAATGGGGGGTAAAGGACGGGGGTACAGGAGATAACAGAAGAATGGGGGGACAAGAGATAACAGACAGATTATGGGTGGTGGGGGGGTAGAGGTAGTAGGGTTAGTGGTTAGAGGAGAGATGAACAGACAGAATGAGGGAGTAAGTAGTTACAGGAGAGTAACAGAAGGATGGTGGGGGGTACAGGAGATAACAGACAGGATGGGGGGGTTGGGTACAGGAAGGATAACAGACAGAAAGGGGGGGTATAGGATATAACAGACAGAATGGGGGGTATAGGATATAACAGACAGAATGGGGGGTATTATAGGATATAACAGACAGAATGGGGGGGAAGAGGAGATAACAGACAGAATGGGGGGGAAGAGGAGATAACAGACAGAAGGGGGGTACAGGAGATAACAGACAGAATGGGGGGGTTACAGGAGTGCTAAACAGACAGAATGGGGGGTACAGGAGATAACAGGACAGAATGGGGGGGGTAGTAGGGGGTTAGAGGAGATAACAGGCTAGAATGGGTGGTCAGGGTTTTTACAGACAGAATGGGGGGGGGAAGGAGATAACAGACAGCAGAATGGGGGGTTATAGGAGGAAACAGACAGAATGGGGAGGGTACAGGAGATAACAGACAGAATGGGGGGGTACAGGATAGGGTACAGGAGGAGATAACAGAAGAATGGGGGTAGGTACAAGAGATAAAACAGACAGACTGGGGGGGTAGAGGAGAGAGATACCCAGACAGAATGGGGGAGTACAGGAGTGCTAACGACAGGATGGGGGGTCGGTGTGGTAGGGGGTACAGGAGGAGAACAGGACCGGATGGGGGGTACAGGAGATAACAGACAGATGGGGGTTTATAGGAGGATAACAGGAAGAACTGGGGGGCTACAGGATATAACGACTAATGGGGGGTAAGGAAGGAATAAACAGGACAGAAGGGGGGGGGGGGTACAGGAGATAACAGACAGAATGGGGGGGTACAGGAGATAACAGACAGAATGGGGGGTTCAGGAGATAACAGACAGAAATGGGGGGGGGGTACAGGAGATAACAGACAGAATGGGGGGGGGGGTACAGGAGATAACAGACAGAATGGGGGGGGTTGGGGGGTACAGGAGGATAAAACAGACAAATGGGGGCGGTACAGGGAGATAGGATAACAGCCAGATGGGGGGGTAAAGGGAGAAACAGACAGAATGGGGGGGACAGGAGATAACAGACAGAATGGGGGGGGTACGGGTACAGGAGATAACAGACAGATGGGGGGTACAGGAGATAACAGACAGAATGGGGGGTACAGGAGATAAACAGACAGAATGGGGGGTACAGGAGATAACAGACAGAATTGGGGGGTACAGGAGATAACAGACAGAATGGGGGGTAGAGGATATAACACAGAAATGGGGGGGGGGGTAGAGGAGATAACAGACAGAATGGGGGGTAGTAGGAGATAACAGACGAAGGGGGGTTGGTAGAGGAGATAACAGACAGAATGGGGGGTAGAGGAGATAACAGACAGGAATGGGGGGTTAGAGGGATAACACAGACAGAAGGGGGGTAGAGGAGATAACAGAAAGAATGTGGGGACAAGAGGAGATAACAGACAGAAGGGGGGTAGAGGAGATAACAGACAGAAGGGGGGTAGAGGAGATAACAGACAGAATGGGGGGGTAGGTAGAGGAGGGATAACAGGACAGAATGGGGGGAGAGGAGTTATAACGACCGGAAGGGGGGTAACAGGAGATAACAGAGAATGGGGGGGGGAACAGGAGATAACAGACAGAATGGGGGGGGGGTTACAGGAGATAACAGACAGGACCAGAATGGGGGGGTTACAGGAGTGATAACAGACAGAATGGGGGGTTTAGAGGATATAACGACCGGAATGGGGGGGTACAGGAGATAACAGACAGAATGGGGGGGGGGACAGGAGATAACAGACAGAAGGGGGGGGGTACAGGAGTAACAGACAGAATGCGGGGAAGTACAGGAGATAACAGACCAGAATGGGGAGGGTACAGGAGGGGGGGTTACAGAGATAACAGACAGGATGGGGGGGGGTACAGGAGATAACAGACAGAATGGGGGGAAGAGGAGGATAACAGACAGAATGGGGGGAAGAGGAGATAAACAAACAGAATGGGGGGTTATAGGAGATAACAGACAGAATGGGGGTACAGGAGATAACAGACAGAATGGGGGGTACAGGAGATAACAGGACAGTAATGGGGGGTACAGGAGATAACAGACAGAATGGGGGGTACAGGAGATACGACAGAATGGGGGGTACAGGAGATAACAGACAGAAGAATGGGGGGGTACAGGGAGATAACAGGACAGAAGGGGGGGGGGTACAGGAGATAACGACCGAATTGTGGGGTACGGAACTGTATGAACAGACAGAATGGGGGGTAAAGGAGATAACAGACAGACAATGGGGGGTAAGGATGGAAACAGACCGACATGGGGGAGTACAGGACGATAACAGAACAGGATGGGGGGGTACAGGAGAGAACCGACAGAATGGGCGAAGCAAGAGGAGATAAACAGACAGAATGGGGGGGGTACAGGAGATAACAGACAGAATGGGGGTAAAGGATAAACAGACCAGAATGGGGGTACAGGAGATAACAGACGAAGGGGGGTTAAAGGAGTAAACAGGACAGAATGGGGGGGGGTACAGGAGGATAAACAGGACAGACTGGGGGCGTACAGGAGGGATAAAAGAAGAATGGGGGGTACAGGAGATTAAACAGGACAGAAATTTTTTGGGGGGGTAGGGTGGGTACAGGGCTAACAGACAGAATGGGGGGTAGGTACAGGAGGATAACGACAGGAATGGGGAGAGGGTACAGGAGGATAACAGACACGAATGGGGGGGGCGGGTACAGGAGATAAACAGACAGAATGGGGGTAAGAGGAGATAAACAGACAAGAAATGGGGGGAAGAGGAGATAACAGAAGAATGGGGGGTGGCTTTAGAGGAGATAACAGACAGAATGGGGGTACAGGAGATAACAGACAGAATGGGGGGTAGAGGAGATAAACAGACAGAATGGGGGGGGTTTTAGAGGAGATAACAGACAGAATGGGGGGTCGAGGAGATAACGACAGATGGGGTACAGGAGATAACAGACAGAATGGGGGGGAAGAGGAGATAACAAACAGAATGGGGGGTATAGGATATAACAGACAGAATGGGGGGTATAGGAGATAACAGACAGAATGGGGGGGGGGTACAGGAGATAACAGGACAGAATGGGGGGGGGTATAGAGTAACAGACAGAATGGGGGTTACAGAGATAACGACCAGATGGGGGGACAGGGAGATAACGACAGAATGGGGGGGTACAGGAGATAACAGACAGAATGGGGGGTACAGGAGATACAGACAGAATGGGGGTATAGGAGATAACAGACAGAATGGGGGGTATAGGATATAACAGACAGAATGGGGGGGAACAGGAGCTACAGACAGAATGGGGGGGTACAGGAGATAACAGACAGAATGGGGGGTACAGGGAGATACACAGACAGAATGGGGGGTACAGGAGATAACAGACAGAATGGGGGGGGTTGGTAGAGAGATAACAGACAGAATGGGGGGTACAGGGTATAACAGACAGAATGGGGGGTAGAGGGGATAACAGACAGAATGGGGGGTACAGGGTATAACAGACAGAATGAGGGGGTGGGCTACAGGAGATAACCGACAGAATGGGGGGGGGGGTAAGGATGATAACAGACAGAATGGGGGGTACAGGAGATAACAGACAGAATGGGGGGGGTACAGGAGATAACAGACAGATGGGGTGTAAAGGAGAATGGATAACAGAAAAGAATGGGGGGTAGGTGGGGTACAGGAGGATAACAGACACGAAATGGGGGGTACAGGAGATAAACAGGACAGAATGGGGGGTACAGGGAGGGGATAACAGACAGAATGGGGGGTAGAGGAGAAACAGACAGAATGGGGGGTGCTACGAGGACGACCAAACCCCGACGATAACAGACAGAATGGGGGGTTAGAGGAAGATAACAGACAGAATGGGGGGGTAACGAGGGATAACAGACAGAATGGGGGGTGGTAGAGGAGATAACAGACAGAATGGGGGTAGAGGATCGATAACAGACAGAATGGGGACCTGGTAGAGGAGATAACAGACAGAATGGGGGTGAGGAGGATAACAGACAGAATGGGGGTTAGAGGAGATAAAAAAGACAGAATGGGGCTGTGTATGTGACCAGTTCGTTATTTAGCAGGAAAGGGAAGGTGTAGGTCACATTGGATTACGACAGATTTATAATGCCCGGTAATGTAAAATCCCCTTATAACAGAATAGATTTAATTGAAGGATAAACATACAATGAATGTGAAAATTACTTTGTTCTGATCCTATAATCAGCAATGTGACGAGGCATCCAGCTTCAGTGATCATCTGCCCAGGTGATCTCAACCTCATGTATACATCTCATTTAATCGATTGACTTATGAGACTTTACAGCAAGAAATTAATGATTATCGCATTGGTGCTTTTCGACACTCACACGTCTCAGAATATATAAAAAACACCCCAAGTGCTCCCCTCATAAATACCACCCACGCCGAAACCCCCACAGTGTTAAAACTAAGTTAAAAAACATGGATTACGTATATCTTATACTTCTCTCTTGAACTTAAAACATGCTCTAGACACAAAATCCACATGTTCTCTGTTGCATGGGTGATGAGCGTGATAATACACGTCCAACTGTAGCTCCGATGTTCTCTGGACAAAACTTATTATCGGAATGAGTGTATGGGTCAAACCATCCGGGGATGAGGAGTTGGAGTGTTAATGGTGGGATTATCTGGAACAAGGCTAATTCCTAAAATTACAATAAACCCCAAATGGCCACATGTGTACACTTCACAGAAAATACAAATTGATGAAGCACCACATGGACGTCTGTGTCCCCATCGTATATGTATATGGAGGTGTTCGAGTTTAGAACAACATCCCATCAAGATACCAAGGCGAACAGAATAGATGTACGTTCGGTTTAAATTGATGATCGTGTTGTTTATTTGGAAGGGAGAGGTTGAAATGACCAGTTGTATGGGAATAACTCTCTGAATCCCCCCATAAAGCTAACGGCGAATATTCATGAGTCCACGATAAAAATTCTTAGATTAAGGATCTGCAGATTAGTGGGGAGGGGGGCGAGACTAAGATAGGCATGGCTGTATCGAACAAGCCCTCCAATAAAAAAAACAAACATTTTAAATAAAAGCAATTGCCAATCCAGACCCTTGTAAAAAGTGGGATACCTTTTTCCCAGTTACTTGAATCTATAGGGACAAAAAAAGTGTGAAAGATTGATGATCCAAGGAAAGGGTTTTTCAGGAGAAATGAAACGAGAGTGAGGGTGCGGGGAAGAGGAGCCAATAAGGGAGAGGCCGGCCGGATGTCGAACGCCGGAGGAGAGAGGGAAATTGGGTAGTAACTATCTGGGTACTTTATATGAATTCTATTACGGCGGTTGGGGCTGGGGGATCAATAATATAATATAACTTGAGGTTTTTACACTAGGGGGCGGGAGAACGAAAACGAGAGGGAGGTGGGGGGAGGATCTCCTGAGCATGACCAGTCCTTGTCGAGGTTGAGGCGAGACAGCGCAGGAGGAGTCACCCAGCCTTCTATACTACACTTTCCTGGAATTGGAGGGCACAGCATGCAACCATAAGGAGCTGGGATGTAAGGTAAGGATTTTGTACATAAGAGTGGGGCCAGTATGGGGTTAAATTTGAGTTTTGGGGGTGGACATGCCCTTAAGATGGAAGACAGTATTTTAGTTTATCTCAGCGTATCAAGTATGAGATGAAAAAAGAATAGACAAGCATTGGCCAATAGTTAAAAACAGATAAACCGCTTCCTTTTTCTAATTCACATGTTAGACATGTATACACAATAGGTCAGGCTCTTACCATAAAAAGATAAACATGGGCAAGGTTGGTGTACTTGCTGTCCAAACTGTTGTCGCATGCCCCCCATGAACCTCAATAGAAGGAAATTGAGGGAACGAAAGGGGAGGGGAACAGCAAATATGGATACATGGCAGTCGCTAGGCACTTTAAACTAATGTTGTAAAAATATTAGCCTCCCTCAGATGGATGTTTTTTGATGGCTTGGGGGAATACCAAATGGGCACGGACAGTGATTACATGATACAGTCATACATCCCCCCCCCCAACAACTCTAGACCTCTGCCATGGACAATGGACCAGCCCTCGTTTTCGCATGAGAGTGCAGTTCCAATGTTTAACGGGTCCTGGATCCGAAACATGTCATTGGATAAATAATAACAAAACCTACTTACAGCATATACTGGGTCTGCCTGGGGTCCTTCCTCCTTCTCTTAGTCAAGCGATGTGAGGTCGGTCCAACGACGTTAGAAAACCTCTCCAGTAAAGACCAATAATGACCAGGATACCAGCCCCATGTCATCATGATACATATTAATGTATAATGAAGTAATGCCAAAATCTTGATAAGCTGTCACGTTAGTCTCATGTAACAACGGAACCTTGTGTCGTAATATCCATAGCAAATTCCATGGCTAACCGGTCTCTGTATTTGTGAGTAGTGTTAATGATGCCGACTTGCTGGTGTTATATTGTTGGTCATTACTGAAAATAAAGAGGCATGCCCAATTGTAAAGTTCTATTGAATGTATGGTTTCGTTCCCTAGTTGCTTTTTTGTGTAGCGCGCTGTGTTTCTCAGGGAAAAGACCTGCCGACTGTGCTGGATTGGAATAGGGTTCTTGTTGTACTTGACCCATTTATTGTTGCCTATTCTTATTTCAAATGAGGCAATTGTTGGTCTGATGGGAAATCTAAAGCAACAGTGCATTGGTGGCCATGTTCGTTATGAAAAAATGGTTTTTTTTGCAATGATGTTATAAAGGCCCTATAAATAAAAACTTCAAAAAGGAAAGAAAAATGTTACCCTAATAAAGTAAGGATTTAGTATGGATTCGGACTGGTTGATTTACATTCGGATTTGCTTTGTGGGAGCTACTACATTGAATGCTTTGATATGTTTGGAACTAGTCCCCGATTTAATCCATTATGGGGTTCCAATGCAGACTGAAGGTGTGCATGTTAAGTTAAGTTAATTTAAAGGGGATGGTGTGCACATGAGAGAAAACCACAGTGAGTATCGACCAACCACAGCAGAACTGAATATGCATGAGAATGCAGCTATAGTTGATTCAGACCGGAAGTAGTCTGGAATTTCAAGTTCTTGCTGTGGGGATTGCGCGAAAGGGTAAAGTGCTGCTTCATCGTGCCTGGCTGCTGAGTATTAATGAGGGAACGGGTGAGGTACGCACTCATCATCTATTGGCAAAGACATCCTCTTCTGTTGGGACAGCGAGACTTGCATTCAACTCTTGGGAGTGTTCTGATGCGGAGGGGACGGCGACATTGTCCGTAAACCATGCATGGTCTGGCCACTGTGACTGAGCCAGTTCAGGGTTTTCTTATAGCCTGGGCCATCTTATGTAGAGCAACAATTCTTTTTTTTTTTTTTTTTTTAGATCTCAGTTTTCTTACCATGATGTGCATGTTCAACTTCCAGTGACCTTGAGAGTTTGTAAGAGCGAAACACCAAATTTAAACCACATGAGACCTTTGTAACATTAACGCAGTTCCCAGACACCGGGGAGGGGGAAAATGGCTAATTGGGCAAGTTTAGACATTTTTTCACTTTGGGGGTGTACTCCCTTTTGTGCCAGCAGGGTAGACATTAATGGCTTTTGTGGTGGAAGGGGACAGCAAGTTTACACAATCTGTATACTTTACATGTATCAAAGTGTCATATCTTCGTATTGTCCATTAAAAGAAATATAAAAAAAGGAGTGTGAGCACGGTATATCCTGATAAAGCAAGATGGGAAATCAAAACGGTTTATATTCATTGCAATACTGTACTAAAGGGGAAATAAGCACTAAGAAACCACCTCCAAACATTTCCCAGGGTGAGGACCTAAAACCCTAGGTCCTCACAAGGCCATGGGGGGGTACAGTGTGGTATTACCAATCAGCGTGCCCTCCTTTCAAAACCCTGACATTCCAAAAAAATAGGAGTCTATCTGCTGGAAAGCAGGATATGCTTACCTAATATGATTAAATGAATATCTTGCTTCTGCCCCTGTTGGGTAAATAGCACATCTTATCAGTCCAATGATTTAGGGCCCTTAGGTCAGTTGCTATCGATGAAGCAAGTACGTTCTATCTGCCCCAGCATTAGTTCTGAATTGTGCAGGAGTGCACCAAAGGGGGAAGGGACAGTCAGAGGCGGCATCACTCAAACAACGGAAAGGTAAGCTCTATAGCTTCTGAAGGAGGGCACTCGGGATAGGCCCATTAGGCCGCACGCAAGATTGCCACAACGCCAATAAATCCAATGACATGCGATTCATGTGCGCTACTCTATGCTGGATTCCTTGATGTAACCCATCGCAGCGCATGCGTGGAAGCCACAAATGGTGATCGCATGCGCTGCAAAAGAGGGTCGGCCAGCGCAGGCACCAGCTGTAATGGGGCCATCCCCAGTGAGTGCGACCGAAAAATAGACCACACTGAAATAGCTAGTGGGGCCTAGCCCTGAGTGCTGTGATCCAGGGCTATTGAATGAAGAATGTTAGCCTTTTCCCCCTTACCTGAGTATCATTACCTACCAATTTAAAATGCTTTCACTTTAGCTTTAAGGAGTGCATACCAAAGTCATTTTGCGCCCAAATCCAGCAAAACAATTATCTGACAAGTTCCGCATGAAAAGCGTCTTCAAAAAATTTGGTTCGTCGTTTTCTCACCTCCATTACTGTGGGCCAGGCAAACTTGCGGAGGAAGACGTCTGTACAAATACTTGGCACACGGCGAACTGGATCCCGCTTTGGATGTGAGGTTTTCAAGGCACAATCCTGGAACATACCATCTGAGGGCGAAAAGATGCCATTTACTTAAACGATGGCTATAGAACATACAAGAGTCTGTAAAACAGGGAGGGGAGCCAGGACACCACACACCAGGTTCTAGTGAGCGGGATAGAAGGAATTTATGGAGAGTCCACAAGGAGAGGGTAAGGAAGAAGAAATAGACTTGTTCATTAACCATTTAAACGGTCCTGGGAGATTTGTTATAAGTTGCTAATGCATGCCTTTGCGGTAATGGCAGCAGGTTGATGCACACCTGGGCCAAAGCTGAAATTTCGCCCTGTGGGTGGGGGTGACAGGAAGGGGGAATGGTGTGGTAGGTGTGTTGTGTGGCATGTCGGGATGGGAATATGCATGTTAGCCAGCATGGGTCAGGATTAGGGCAACTCTATGCGGTATGCTCAAGTAATGTATCAAGGTACGTCGGGTACCTGTTATACTATTCAAACAAGTAGTAGGCTAACATTTTAAACTTAGACAACATGCCTACCGCTCGGGCCCCCCTCCCATATGCATGTGTTAAATAATAAATCATTCTTTTTTGAGAATGATCTTCATGGGCCAGAGAAAAGCCCATCTTCACAAGAGAAAAGGGTTGGGTTATAAAAGGGCAGAAGTCTTAAAACCCCTTTCAGTTGTTACGAGAGAAGGAAGCGAAATGCGGTTACCATTATTGTGACTCTCAGGATTCCACCATTGTTATCGCAGAGCGATCAAGCGTCGTCAACTGTGGATCAGAACAGAGTGTTTGGTGATATTGTAATAAAATATACCTCTTTTAGGTGGCAACCGTGTGCTCAGCTGGTTCCTCCATAATCCCTTATTGAAACCACTGGGGTTACTTCTCATTCCTTCATCACGGGAGATATTCTACACTTCTATGAAAGATACGTCGCTGTCTTTCCTCTGCATTGGTGGACGGCTATGTGCAGGGCTCACGACTATAAAGCACGCTCACTTCTGTGGCCATAGATGGGCCCGCTCACGCCTTGTTGCACAAGTGTTGGACCAATGGGAATTCATTGGACCCTTACAGTAAGCATAAATGATGATCACCTGTTTGCCTTATATGTACGTAAGTGTGAACATAAGTTCGCAAGCTTATGGACCAAATACTATTGTTACCAGTTAGGCGAATATTGGATTTGTAATGGCCAAAGTGAAATGACGATTTACTAAAGGTGTCGATTAAGTAGCAGCAACCACTGTGGTTACACAACCGACGATAACTGGGGGGCTCTATTAATTGTTAAAGTGGTGTACACACCACTATTCTACTCTGCCACTGTAAATAATAACTTTGCTCTTTTGGAGAAGTACCAGTAATAAGAATAGCATGTGCAGTAATATGTCATGTTTCCAGTCCTGGCTGACTGCTCCAGGGGCGGCCCTTAGCTGCTGCCCATGTATCAACAATTAGTCACTTCATATAAGCAGCACACGAGGAGCGCGAGTCTTTCTCCAGACAAAGTTGACAACTCCCCACTGGAATGTGCTAGCGAGCCTGCGTGGGGAACAAGGGGTTGTCCATGATTAAAGGGCTTATTGGGTGCGCACGAGACAAACATCTAAGACTCTAGAAAAGTGTTTTCCATAAACAAGGTTAGTGCGTAGGGGCCCTGTAGTCTCCGGGCAGTTTGAGAATTGCATGTTTTTGCACCTTTAAAGGGGGAACTAAAACGCGGCCATTATATGATACTAACCTCCAGAAGCTGAAACACAACCTGGGGACCTCTAAACAAACACCAATAGCTATAAGAAGAGTCCCACTTTCATGAAAATTGGTATTAAAGTAACTGTAAGGCACTGTTAAGAATGGGAGAAGTAAAATCTGTGTTAATGTGCAGGTGTCGAAAGACCACCCGGGTCGGCTGAGCCTCCAGGCAGGCATGACTCCCTTGCCTTTAAATCTAGTCACTGTAAAATGGATTGGCTGAGAATGTATGGTGTGAGACCAACTGTACAGGCTTCTGCATAGCCTAGGGACAGCTGTGCTGAACATAAGGTGGTCCTTGCAACACAAACTGTGTACAGAATGCTGTGAAGTAAAGCACAAACCCATGTGTTATTTAGGTAAATTCCACAGCGCTTATGGCGAATGGAGTGCAAGACCACAGATATAAATGAGTTGTTATGATGCAAGATGTTTCTGACCTTCTGTCAGTATCAGTATTGTTACAATGTGGCCTGGATTAGTTGTCCTGTTAATTCTATTAAAATATACGAATCATGGCTACTAATACTGTAACGACGCTTTGTCGACCCGACTTATTGGCCAGTTGAGGTGTAACCATGCCACAATTGAAAAACACCTTTGTCCTAGTGCGCACATAACCTCCTACAACTCTAGTGTCCTTTAACCACTATTTGTAGCTATCCTAGTAAACTGTTGCACCAGACTCATTGTGTTATGCAGTCCGAACAGTACGGTAGCTCAATCATGTGCTGATGCAGAAGGGATGTGACAGGAAGCAGAGCGACGTAGGAAGAAGCCGTGTACATGTCTCAGGTGAGAGGCGCCTTCAATTTCAGCACCATCATGCTGTTAGCATAGTGTTGCTGAACAGGTGAGTGACAAATGAGGGTTTATTGCCTGTTTCTCTGGGCTGTGATGTGAATTCTTAAACACTGTTGACTATAGTTTGCAGAGACACAGCTATTGGTGATAATAATTTTATGCCTATATCATGGCGTATAGCGTATGATGAAGCTTGGGAGGTTCATCATATCAGTGCCATGGTTCATGGTATAATTTTGTTGTATCATGGGGGCATAAAGATCACGTGGGACTTGAAAGTTTGTTGGTCTAGAGAGATGTTCGCCTATCATCTGACATGGATCTCGTCAATTCAGTATCGGATGATTAGCGACAACGTTGCTTTTAGAACTAAACTTTAAGGACAACACCCACCCTCATGAACGAACGTCTTTTAGAAAGAAATGGACTCTTTAAAAATGGTTGAATATCACTAGTTGTCCTCTGGGAATGCGTGGAACGTATGCTGCTATGCTTCGGATGAACCATCAGGGACTGAGAATGTAGACACCTGTACTGTCCTAGCGACAATGCTCCAGACAGAAGCGACAGGGATGAAGTATTAACATTCAGTCATTTGGCGTGATTAGTCAACTGTCAAAATCATAACTGGAAGACACGGAAGCAGAACCAAGAGGGAAACCAGGACATTTTGCAGGATTTCATGGTAGTACTTAATAATTCTTCAGGATTTCAAATTGTTACCGTTCAGAGGTTTTGGGGGGTGGTATTTACCTGTACTAAATTTGTACTATTATTGCAGGCTTGGAGCGTGCCGCTTAAGTCACATTTAATTAACTGAATACAAAGGATTACGGGTATTGTGATATGTGTTTAAAAACATTAATTTTAAGGACAATATACTCGACTATTTTCATTGGTTCCGCACCTGAATAGTACCAAAAGCAGGGTGGGACATAAAATGCTAGAAAAAGCAGAGATAACTTTTTTACCTGTCACTATGGGCTCCCTTAAGTAAGAGAACACAATACTATTGTCCATGTATGGCCCCATGGCCGAAAAACCGTTGGGCCGCATACTGTTGGATGGGCGAGGCTTGGCCGAGGATCCATTTGTGCGGTTCCCATCACATTAAGTGCCAGACAGTACAATGTGAATCTGGGTCATCGCACAATGAAGATGGAAATCACAGTGTATACCACGCTGATCTGCCAATGAGAATAAATCTATCATTAGGTTTCCTTCCCACGGTCTGGTCAGCAAAACTCTGCCCTCCAGCTGTGGTGGACGACAAGCATCAACAATGGAGGATCTTTCCATTGACGGTACATCGCAGTTTTTTTATTAGGGATGGGCTTGAGAGGTCCAGAGTGGTGAGTTAAATGTAAAAAAGCTGATACAAAAACTATTAATAGAGTAAGGTAAAAGAGAGGAGTGGGGATAGTAGGGCTTACTCGCTTAAGATTTGTAGGGGGGGTGAGCTTGTTAAAATCATTTAATCATCAGTTCTTTTTAATCTTGCCACCAGTCGAACGATTGCTAAAATCTCTGTTGTTTTTGGTGCTCATGTAGATTTTACTTTTCATATTATTAACAGAAAGATTTGCTTGTTGTGAAGTATAAAAAGAAGGGGATTTGGACATGTGTGGGGATGATGGGACAAGAGGTTTTGTTTGTTTCGTCCAGTGCAATGGCATTCAATTACAAGGCAGTTCAGGATTGAGAGAAAATGACCCTGTATTCCCTTGAGGATTGGATCGAGCTTTCGGCAGTGTCAAAGAGTTAATGGAGAGTCTCCGGGGCGTGCACTTAAGGTCTGGCAAGGACACGTTTTCCGTGAAGAAATGGACTCCAAAATCCGGAAGTGAGGGCTAACATAAAAGAAGATATTTGAAGGTGTTCCCTACTTATTTATAGATAAATCTGTGTGCAGCATCTGTATGCTAGTACTGTACAGGAAGGATGTTCTGAAACTTGGCCCTTTAAACAGGAATTAATAGATGGTACCCTCGACGCTTGCAGTCCGTGTGATAGCCAGTACACTTGTCATTTGCCATCTGTTGTTTATACATTGCTTTGGTCATGTGATTTAGAGGTATGGGAAATTTAAAGGAGAACAAAGTCATTTTTAAATTCCTAAGTGAAAGCTTTCTCCCCAGAAATCTATACATTGTAGGATTCTTCTCTGTAAGTGCATTTACAAGCATGTGAAAAATGAGTTCACATGATTTCATATTGTTTGCCAGATACAACTCACAGCCCAGTAGGCTTCAGAGCTTTTGGAGCATGTGCACCATTGTCAGGCCTCCTGACCCCAGTATACTGTCTCTTTGAACAGAAGTAAATTCTTAAGGATGTCTGCACACCAATAGGAAGTCCCTTATAAGACTACAAAAGATATGTTGTTACCTGCGGGTTTATTTACAGTTATACTGCATGGCTGACGGCTTTGCTGCCTTCAACAATACAAAATAGTCAGTGATTTTTACTTAAAAATGTTTTTAATGATTCTGTTCCTAGCAAACTTATGTTTTCTAAATGGGTCTCACCAGTCTTAAAGCTATGGATGTGTAATGATATTGACTTTAAATTACTTTTCTTTGTTTCTAGATGTTATGAATTGAGTGATTTAAGTAGCTGTACGCAGAATTTAAACGGTGCACCTACCGTTTTAATGGATCGTGTGCCTGTATTGGCTTGTTTTAGTCTATTTTAGTATATTCCTTGTTTCTAGATGTTATTGAATTGGTGATGTAAGTAGTTGTACGCAGATATAAACTGTGTACCTACGTTTGAAAGGATTGTGTCTCATCTGGCTTGTTTTAGTTAGTTTAGTTTAGTGTTTAGTTTAAATGGGCTGCAATGTGCATTACCAGTCGAGTAGAGAGAAACTATTTCTTTCAGTCAAATGACTCTCTGCTGCTTTTTTACCTTTAAACTTCCAGTAATGTTTAATTTGTGTGTGATCAAGATTGAATTCATCAAAGTTTGTTTCAGAAAGGGTTTTGAATGCAAGTCTATTTTTATTTGTTTACATTTGAATATAACTGCAAGGTATCCGTGCTAACCACTGACAGCGGGTAGCACTGATACTTGCAGAACTGAGGTCCTGAGTTCAATTCCATCCTTGGGAACATCTGCAGGAGTTTGTATGTTTTCTACCCATGCTTGCGGGGTTTCCTCCAGGCACTCCGGTTTCCCCACAATGTTAAAGACATACTGATAGGTTGTATGTGTACATAAAAGTGATTAGATTGTAAGCTTTTCGGGGCAGGGCCGATGGTAATGTATCCATGTAAGACGCTACGGAAGATGTTGGCGCTATATAAATCCAAAATAAAACAATATACATAGGGACCGACACTCAGGCATTCACAATCACTTGTTAGAAATCCTAGAATTGAGTTTGAAGGAAAGCAAGATTGGAAAGGACCAAGATAAAGCTTTCATTTAGATTGAGTGATAACGCCATGTTAATAGATTACCTTACTACAGCCTCAACAGCGCTAGTGAATGTTTCAAAAGAATTCCCTAATATTTTAAATGTAAAACTTAATTACCTTACGTTTTAGCTATATTTGCAGTCATTAGTCCATTTGGTGGGTTATTTATTGATGTAAATGGGATAGATGTTGCAACGTCATCCATAGACTGAAAATGTTTTACCACACAATCAAATCTAAGTTCATAATGGAGCACTGTTCTATAGAGTGTCCCTTGCTTTCTGTTGAATTCCTATATCATAAATCACATTGGTGTCTGTGTAGCACACACCAGGCATACATTGGGTCCTGAAACTTTAGGTGTTACTAGTGTAGACCAAATGGAAAACATTCAATTAAGGGATCATCCTGACACAAGAAGGAAATTTAGGAGAACATAATGAGTAGGGCAGGAGTGAGCTCTAGCTGATTGAGGAGGCATAGAGAGCGGGCGCTTCCCATTACTAGTCAATGAGCACTGCTGACACAAATGGACTTTTGTGTTTGTATGCCCAATTACTATTTTACTTGTGATTTACTGAAATTAACATGTTTTTGTTAAACATCACGATCAACCTGTTCCCCAGAATAATCGTGTGTTTGCAGGAAAAACATCTAAGTCTGATAAAATCTGTATTTAAAAGTTCTTTTTTTTTTTTTCAATTTGGCAGAGGAACCATACCGCCACACATGTTGGTTTCCTCTAATCTGTTTCTGGTATATGGGATTTAAAAGATGTTTTTGAACTCTTGTATTTGTTTTGTCCTGTTAATTGTGGTTTGTTATTTCAGGAGCACAGTTATTAATCCTTACACTTGCCAGGTGTCCCATAGTAAACAATGCGTTGCCCTACATTGTAAAGTCGGGTGGTCCGTTTGCTTAGCTTTGTGTCCGTTTATCGATAGGATCCATTGGGCTTTATTAATAGGACATATGAACACTCACAATAATAAATCACCTGTTTATCTTTGCAGAGGTTTCCAACTTGACTATTTCTCGGAAGAGGAAGGACAGCAGAGAGAGTGGGGTCAAGAGCCTTAATCTTAGCAGCTCAGTTTCCACCAGATCCGCAGAATGAAATCCTACAGGTATGTCCCTCACTTTCATTTTAGTTAGACATATGCCACTAAGCCTCGTACAGGGAACCCATGAGCAAATATATATAATGGGGAATGTTTGGATGGCTTCCCATTCCCCCAATGCAACGTTTCCATGTAAATCAGAGCACAGCAATTGCTTTACAATGATGGTCGACTTTTTCACTCTTAATGAGTATATCTAGCCAAAATGTGCAACCTACTCCTGTATTAATTAAGTTTAAACCAATTCAACCCAATCATGCTTACAGTCTAAAGTCTTAGTTTCCCCTAGTTAGTCACAATATTATCTCTGGTCTGCCCCACCCCTTCCCTCAGTAAGGACATGACCAGTGTCGCTAAACAACAACGTAGTCTGCCGATGTGAATAAAGTGGTACTGATGATATTTTGGTTTTGACGGCTCACGTGGCGTCCGTCAAGGTTTTTTTTCCACCAGGTAACATTATTTATTTACTCATTGTCGGATTCTTCCCGTTTGCTGCACATGCACCATATTGTTACCATGTTCGTTAAAAACTGATACAAGTTTGTGTGAATTTAGAAAATCTCATCTGGGTCGGGCATCGCACTAACATTACGATGGTTACTGCTTGTCAGCGAGGGGAGCAAACGAGTGGGATTATGAATCAGCGAACTGAATAACAATTCCCATGATTAAGGGTGGTTCTCAAGTTCTGGATCCCGTACAAGAGACATTGCACTGGTAAGGACTCCTCAACCTACATTCCTGGCTCATTTATTATCCTTCCATCTAGCGTGTGCTTGTTTATGGCTGTTCCACTGCGCCCCACATATTCACTGTTCTCTGCCACTTCTCGGCTTAAAAAGTAAGCAGTAAAATTCTATTTTCCTCTATATCACCGTTCTCCATCACTATTCTGACATCGATGATTCTCCTGTCCCGCTCTGTCATTCCCAGCTTGTATCTGTTCTCTGCCAATCTATGACACTCATTCCTAAGTCTCTTACTGACAATGGGACAATATTAAGAGAAAACTACTAAATAGGGGCAAGGAACGTAAACAAAGCCAATGGAAATATTTCATATCGGGGCCGGATTTACACCTGTAGGCCCAAAGTGCCTGGGCCCTTAGCCCCACCCCTAAACACAGCTACACCCCTAAACCACACACATTTCTTTTTCTTTTAGGGAAGAAAAGGACCTTAAAGGGGTGTATTGGTGGGAGGAGATGAAGTCCGCCCTCAACCTCAGGCTGCCACTGGTGCGTGCCTACTGTGCCTAATGGTAAATCCAGCCCTGTTATATTAGAAGATCTCCAGAGTATAGCTTGTAATTTATTGTTAATTCCTTGTATCTGTATTAATATAAGGGATAATACGCTACCTACAGTGATAATAAGGATTTATGCCAACGAGGAGTACCATGACCATTAGAAGCACGAGGGGCGTTTAGGCCGAGGTGTTTTATAGAGGTCAGGAACTCCAAGGTGAAGTAATACCACTATTGAATTCTGTAGGTGAGTATATCCATAAATACAAAGGTAAAAAAAGTAAAATCGACAGACACTCTGTTCCCCCTCTCCTGTCTCTCACCTCCCTGTATTAGTAATGTAGATAACAAGCCCCAATTTTTGTAAATAATAATAGTAACTGCCATGTCTATACTCAAACGAAAAGAAGACTAGACATCGCCTCTCACCCAGTGCATGTTCCGGTTCGTTCACTGACTGACTGAATTACGTGTGTGATAAGGAGGAACGAGCGCATTCCTGTGAGTCATAATTGACTTGGCCGCTCGCTCCTCCTTATCAGCACAGTAATCAGTCAGTCCGTCAGTGTACAAAAACGGCTTGTTATCTACATTAATAATACAGGCAGGAGAGAGAAAATGGGGAGGGGCAGTGGAATAAGTCACTTAGTGACATCACTGAGTGACGTAATATAGAATTCTCGCACTGCACTCCCCATTGAAATGCCAGAGCCTTATGTATTATAAAATCTTTCACTATAAGACGCCCTCCAATATTTTTAGTTAAGTTCACCCTTTCATTTAGCACAGGAGATCGAAGTATCCAACTGGTGAAGTTCCCTCTATCTTTGTTGAACCACACTGAGCATGTCTGAATTAACTGTGAGGGGACCGTATTCAGAGATTCTGTACATACTGAAGTGTTTTACTGCGTATCTGGTTGGGCATTGGTTATAAACAAACCATTACTCAGTTAATCAAAGTTTTGTTGGCTGTAAGTGAAAATCCTACGAACTTTTAATGGCCGATAAGTATGCAGGTTTTTGTTTGCGGAGGATGAAAAACCTTAGATTTGTAGCTGCTATGAGTTAAACTTTGGGCTGATTATCTTGGATTGTTTTCTCCCCCGGTTACTTTTCTTTGTTTTCTATTTGTCAAGTCCCTGTGGTCCCCGTTCTCTCTCCATTTTCCTCTGTATCTACCTTTGATTCTTGTGGCTGTTCCTATGTTTAACTATTTCTTTCTTCGCCGTTTATTCCCAGGCTTTCTTTGAGACGGCAAGTTTATGAGCCAAGTCTCCACATCCCTTGTGTTCGTCCAGGAGTGTGTACGAGAAACTGAGAGTGGTATTCAGGGACAGCGAGTGGTATTTAGTCATACAGTATAATTTGAGAGGACTGGACAGTAAATATAAACGATGGTCACTGAGCATAATGACTGATAGCGATCTTTAGAACAGCGAAATCTTCACTAACGGTCAAATACAGTTACTGGACAGTATTTCGATACCGCCTGGTATTTGCCAGTTGACATCTATGGGTCCCGACACTTATGGTACATAGACATCCGTTTTTTTGACCAGCGACAATTTTCACACTCCGGAAAAAATATTGGACAATAATACTGATTACTGGCGGAATTTTTGGGGGGGAACAAAATCACTCTCAACCATAAATGATAACGATTCTTTATATGTTCCATCCCATGTTTATGATTACAAAATGATCCACCCACTTGGTGGTTAGAAACGCCAGGAGGTATGTAGGTTTCAGAATGGCCGACTAATTAATGGTCCCATAAAAACCAACGCAGGGGAAGGGGGATGTTTATTCCTTGCTCCCAATATGTAAGTAAAGTGATTACAACGTCATTGGAACATGGAGGCTTAGGGGGTTTTCCTTAGTGCGTTCACCCTGGATGTTTTTCATTATTGTTGACGTTTATATGATAGGCAGAAAGGAAAGGGATATCTAGGAGATATCCTGAATAGTTTAATGCTGCTAGAACGATGTTAATTCTGCGACACACAATGTGTATGCCACGGCTGTTTGGACGATAATCGTGCTGTGTATGGGCAATTTGTCATTCGGTTGGGGCCGTTGCACGATTCGCCATTATTATAACTCCCTGACAGAATGTGATAGAATACGGGGAAATGACATTAAGCTAATGATAATCACATGGGTGACATTTTTAAACGTTCTTTTTCTATAATTTTTTTGCCAGACATTGGTGGAGGAGTTTATTGAACACGGCCACTGGATGTTTGTTTACGAAAAGACAATTGCAGATCTCTGCTGGATGGAAATCACAGTAGCAGACAGCTTGCTAGTGCCTAAGCTACCTGGTATGTGGGGGGAGAGGGACAATGTTCCAAAAGGGAATTATGGTGACTGAGGTTTTATTTAAAGACGCCCCGTTTATCACATTTGTGTGACTTTGTAAAGGCAGCCAATGGCCGGCATAGGGAAATAGGGGGAAGACTAAAATACTAGAAAGCACAATAATGTACACAGTAACTGACAACTATTCTAGGCTCTCCCCACAATCATTGTCGCTGACAATTTTCCTATCTCTTACATTGGCGAACATATGTAATGAAGGAGGGGAGAAGGGAAGCTTGAAAACAAGCAGTCGGTACGGCATGAGTAAATTCTCCTTTAAATTTCTGCTAGAGAAGCTGTTGATGCTCTAGGTAAATGAGACCTTTGCAATTTATTATTATTGACTTATATATATGATATATTCATGGTTCCTGATAAGGTTCTATTGTTTTTTGTTTTTTTTCAGGAAGAAAAAATTTGGTCCATGGAAATGTCTGTGCAAAAAATATTCTGTTGGCCCGGAAAGGTCTGGAAGAAACCTCCACTCCATTCATTAAAACTGAGTGATCCAGGGTTGACGTTCTCACTGTGTATCAGAGAGGGTATTAATGGGATGATAAACATGTGGTGATGTAAAAAACAACCTGACAACATTTTATTCCTTTCTAAATTTGTGTTCAGAAAAAAAATATGGAATAAAATGAAAGAATTAAGTGTGAGCCATCCCCTCCTGTCTTGTACTAATCTAAAGCTTGGCCATATACAATTTATGGCTGCAAGGTGGTGCAGCCATCGGAACTTCCATTTAAAATTGAGGGTAAGTTCCAATCTAATTTCTTCACCTTACTCCATCTATTTTGGGCAGATTCAATTTTCATCTTGGAATCTGCCCAGATGGGATTTTCAGAAAATTTCTCTATCAGTTCGCTTGATAGGCTGGCCAATATCTCGGACAGCAGGGATTCAATTTTTCATTAACAATGGAAATATTGGCTTTGTATGCCACGGCTTAAAGGGTATCTCCAGTGGTTAAAACCACTTTTTTGCTATTACTATTATTGAAGAACGGGAGCTAAAGGAGCTGAGTCTTACCTCTTGTTCATCAATAAAACGTTCAGGACAAGGGGATATCGCAGCCCCCTCCCTCTACCCTCCATGAACTCTTTTAAAACAGCTGATCGCGCATGTTTCCTTCATAAGTGCAATCAGTGTTTAAAAAAACACTGGTTGCTGCATCCATTGTGGGCTTTGTGGCGGGCTCTACTACTGTCCACCCCCCTGCAGGGGACAGGGATGGGGGGGGGGCGATGTTACGCCACTGGTTCAGTAACCGGGAATAAAGTTAAGCAACTTGCACAGCCTTCTGACAGTGTCCCGGCAGATTCTGTACTATGCGCATCACATAGAGCATAGAATATATGTGAGTATAAAGTTATAGAGTTACCGGCTCCTGACATAGTTCCTCACCTCCCGTTCTTAACAAAAGCGAATAGCAAAAAAGGATTTGTTAGTTACCATAAAATCTTTTCTCTGAAGCCAAAGGGGGACGGGGGACACCGGGGCCATGAACAGTCGCTTCTGCAGTCTCGTAGGGAGTAGCTGGAAGAGAGGCAATCCAGCTGTCCATTCTAAACTTTTTGCAGTCACAGAAGGAAATGGACACTTAAAACTGAGGTAGGCTTCCTGTGCTTCAGAGGAAGGTGAGGGGAGGAGCACTGGAACCTGATACTTTTTTAACTTCTTAAGTGTCCGCTCCTGGAGATAGACTGCTTAACCCCTGCTGTGCCTGGGTCCCCCTGAGCATAAAGAGAAAGTAGTTTTAACCATTGGAGAGACCCTTTCAGACATCTGGGGGGGAATGTGGAATTTTGTTGTTTTTCCCAGAGGTGGTGCTCCAACCTTACTACATAAGTGGTCAAATCTTTCTTATTTGTAGGGGAAGCAGTTATTGAAGCTCCTTATACTTGGACAGAGGACAATAAAGTAGAATTAACCAATATAGCGTGTGTGTCGTTTATTGTCTAAAATCTTTTTTTAAGTCTAGTGTGACTCCCCAATCCTCAGTGTCCATAAATGCTGTGTTCAAAGTAAATGTTAATAATGGGATATAGTTGAAAACATATGGAGTGTAATAAGTTAAAATAATCTATTGTACGTATTGGTATTTATTACATAAAAAGTCTTTTACTGTGAAGTAAAATTCTCTTTAAAGGGTCTCCCTATGTTGATAAGATTTCACTATAGGACAAAAGTATCTCTATCTGTTTATAGAAGTGTGTGGAGGATTCCGTGGATTGCACCGAGTTGGTCCGGAACGCAACACATCTAGTACGGCTGCTGATAAATGGAGCTTGTGGACAACCTTGCTGGAAATCGCTTCAATGGAGAAGTTCCTTTAAAGGAGCGAACCCTCTCTGAGGTAAAAGGAAATTCACTATATGTACAAAGAATAGAAGGATTATGGAAGCATTCCTAAGGCTAAATTACATCTACATTTAGTGGAAAGTGCTACGATCTGGTCAAACATTAATACAAACATAGAAAAGATAATCAATGCACATTCCTGATATTGTGGGGCCTAGGAATGTGCATTAATTATCTTCTATGTTTGTATAAATGTACAAAGAAGGAAACAATTCAGATTGGGGGCCCAACGTCAACTATGATGTGTACAAACGGCTGTTTCAGACAATTAAACAGTAAGTGTATGGGGTTCAGTCGGCGAACGAACGCGTTTGTTAGGCATCATTGATGATCCGCCGGGTCAGATCATCAACAATGCCCAACAGTGTGTCCATACACTTACCAATTTCCGTGTTCGTACTTATCCTGCGTTGCACCTACCCCCACAATCACGTGTGTACGAAGCTTTACAGTCATTTCTGTGTATGTGTTTTGAAACCAGACATGGGTTAAAAAACTAGTGAAGCTAAAGGAAGTTAGGGATATGAAGCTACACATGTTTAAATGGAGTAGTGTGAGAGGGGTTTAGGGAGGGTTATATGGATGATATATTGAAAATATGATCCGGGAGATTCAAAAAAGTTTCTTATCATTTAAAATGGTGAAGCTGAGTTCTTATTGTTTAAAATGGTGCTAATTTTGCCCCAACCCAATCAGATCTTAACTTTAAAATGGTAAATAGATCTAATTGGTTGGGCAAAATTAGCACCCATTTTAAACAATAAGAACTTTTATTGAATAAACCAGGATGAATCTTTAAACAAATCTACAGAATTGTTAGAATACTTTATGGCGCGGGTTCTAGTAAATGTATTTAGGTCCTGCATGTTACATGACCTAAACATAACATCAAAATGGCTCCCTCCTCATCACATCATCAATGTACATTGAAATGTTTAATCCTTTGAGAAAGGAACGGTTCTACGAGAAAGAGTTGGGGCCTCCCAGAACCTTCCTGTAAGGAGCTCGCAAACCTGATTGGGCAGTGCCACATAAAACCCTGAAGGAAGACCCTCCTCGAACCATCCTCCGAGAACTAACTCAGCTTCAGCCTCACGGTGAGTGGGAGAGAACACAAGAAAGCCACAGAATCCCTCACAGTACTGATCAAACAACCCAGGCTAGGTTATGAACAGATGGGTAGGGCTACCTGCCAACAGTTATACGGCTAAAATACATTTCCCTGACTCCATGATAGCCATTAAATAAACAGGTAGGATCTGCACACTAAACAGAAAACATGTATAGGACACTGAATAGGCAATATAAGTAACTATATCATTGCAGGTTCCACAATGCCGGCTGTGACTCCCTTGTTGGGTTTAGTAAATGGATCCTCTTTCTCTCTGCAGATTATCAGATATCACCTCTGTCAGTCCAGATTTCTCCATTACAGACCCTACTGTGTTCCAGAAACGTATCTAAAGAAAATTCGTGAACGGGAGAGGGTACCAGCATCTATCATTATTGTGTTACTATGTAATCTCCGTGATTTTGGCATACAATAACTCTCCATTTGTCTTCTTTTTGGATCCAGGGCCATTTTGGCAAAGTGAGTCTTTGTTTTATGACCCAAATAATGATGGGACAGGAGAGATGGTGGCTGTGAAGTCCTTGAAGTCTGGGGTGTAGCCAGCAGCTTGAGACTAGCTGGAAAGGGGGAGATCAAGATCCTTAAGGCACTTTACCATGAAAATATTTAAAATACAAAGCTGCTGCAGTGAACAAGGTCAGTTCTATATAGAACCGAATGAACTGAAACATGAACCTTTATCCTGCATTAAAGGGGTAGGCCCTGAGACCTAATACTATGGAACTGTATTTCCTGACTGTTGTCAAATCACATACCTAGGAGTTTATCTGGGGACAGAATGACTGAACTTTTACTACCAAAGTTCATTGCTGCAAAAAAACTTTGGGGATTTTTTCTATATCATGCAGTAACAAATTTCTTTCTGGTCCTCCCACAGTCATGTCTGGCGATTCTCCAATCTGACTTGGAGAATTATGTTAAAGGACAATTATATTCACCTTCCCTCCGCTCCTCTACTTTGGTCAGTACCTTTTACCAGGGTGAGGACTGAACCGCTAGGTCACCCTGGGTTCGTGTAACTTGCAGCATAGCCTTACTGACACGCTGCTCTGGTAGGCTCCGTCCCCTCCTCTCCTTGCGCGACGAGGCAATAGGAAGGCATGCTCGTTGCAGAGCCTGCCTTCCTATTGGCCTCGTCGCCGACAGGGAGGGGGGCAGAGCCTACCAGAGCAGTGTTTCAGTAACGCTGTGCTTCAAGTTACGCGAACCCAGGGGTGAGGACCTAGGGTTCTGGTACTGACCAAAGAAGGGAGCGGAGGGAAGGCGAGTATAATTGTCCTTTAATAAAGGAGGGGAGGAGCTTAAAAACTGTAAGTTAATACTAGAAAGCAGTAAGTACTGCATGAGTATATTTCTCCTTTAAGGGTTGACCATATCCTTTAAATACAGTAATATGAAAGTGTGATAAATGGCAACCATCGGTAGGGACCTTAAGAACACGTGTCTGTAAAACCAGACCAGGGGGGGTCTGTTCCTTCGCTATGGAAATTGGGCAAAATAAATGACCATGTTGTGTTTCGATAGCCTGCCTGGCAATATCTGGCAGTCCATAGAACTGCAAATGATTGGACTTTGGACCTGTCAGAAATGTTTTGATGTCCCATCAGGGACATGTTACTTGATGGATTGAGCTATATCTACTAAAAAAGGATGTGCAAGGTGGTACTTACCGTACAAGTGACTTGCAGCCATCTAACAGTGCTTGTGCTGCTTTATTCTACACAGAGCGTTTGTTAGCCATCTGAATTTAATAATAATAATCGGTTGTATTGCAGGTGACAAGATAGTCCAGTTAATTATGGAATATGTACCACTGGGAAGCCTTCGAGATTATTACCCAAACATAATGTGAGCCTGGCGCAGTTATTACTGTTTGCACAACAGATCTGTGGAGGTAAGACGTGTTTTCAGCTTGTTTAAAGATGGTGTTAGAAAGTTATGTGCCTAAACTCTTCCAGTCTAGTGGAAATCATGGGCTTGGGTACACTGATGGTTTCTCCATGGACTGTACCTAAATATTTGGGCCTTAAAGGCAATTCCACCCTTCAAATGGGAAAAAAACAAAACTTCAATAGTTCGAAGGCTGGACAGGTGTAGGACTGACCTATTATGCAGAAACGTTTTCTTCCCTTATCTCTTGCCTTTCAAAAAGGTTTATTCCTCCTCTGCTCTTTAGCTTGCACATGCTCAGAGGAGATGTGATGTCAACTGTTCTATACTGACCAATGCTAACTGGAAGTACCAGGCAACAGACGAGGTAACAGAACATCAGGCAGTATTTCAGATAAGTTTACAAGTCTCAGCTGTAACTGTTGCAGGTTAGGGGGCAATTTACCTCTTTTCTTTTGAGGGGGAACTTGCCCTTTAAAAGTTGGTCCATGAGAAAACACCATCGTACATAAAGCTCTCTTTCTTATCTTGGCATTGACTTGCAGCTAACATGGGTGGTTATGCATGGACATTTGTACAGGGTATAATTGTAAAATATAAGGAAGGTAGTAGTAACTGTAGAGTTTAATTGCCATATTAAAGCAATGAGGCTCCACTCATTGTGCTTTTATCAGAGAGTGAACCTGGATGACCTCTATTGCAATTGTTAGGTTTCTTGTAGTATGCAAGATTGTCACTTTCAGTTCTGAACATGATGACACTGGTGAGGAGAATCGATCGACATAACCTCTAGCGCATTGTAAATGGATTGATACAGGAATCTATTATTGTTACACAGGGAATGGCTTACCTACACTCTAGCATACATACACCGTGACCTGGCGCTCGCAATGTCCTTGTTGAAAATGAGAATGTGGTGAAAATCGGAGATTTCGGTTGCCAAAGCCTGCCAGAAGGGCATGAATATTACCGAGTCAGAGAGGATGGAGACAGCCCCGTTTCTGGTAAGGTTTCTTACCATTTCTATACTTCTGTATTATTTAATAGGGGCCTGTTTGCTTTGTCCACCAGAAAAATTATTTAAGGGTATTAAAGGGCATTTATACTGATTTTTTTTTTTTTTTTTTAAATAGCCCATTGTGGAAACTTTTCTTGTAATTCTTTACAACTTTCTGTTGATGGTCAATCAAGTGCCTTATTAACATAAACTAATCTGGTGTGTGTAGTTTTCAGTAAGTGAAATATGACAGTTGAAATTTGTGAAATTGCATGGTGGGAATATCCCCCCTCCCGTTGCTGACTTCGCTTTACTTACTGAGCATGCTTGATTCACAGAAAGTAATGTCAGATGGGAGGAGGAGTTGGATGAGAGTGGGAGTATAAATACTTACAGGAATTATCAATAAAGTTCTATTGATAAGAAATGGTGCAATTTTGCCCAACCAATCAGATGTTAGCTTCACAATGTTAAATAAGATCCGATTGGTTGGTGGCAAAATTAGCACCATTTTAAACGATAGAAACTTTTATTGAATCTCCCTGTTAGTTTAAGCAAAACATGTACTGGATTGAAGGCATGGGCAACACAGCCCACCTTTAGAGAAAGGCTACTTACATGTATTTATTGTAGATTAGATAAGGCAAAGTCATTTTTACGTATTGTTGTCCAAGACAAAAGCCATAAAAGTGCCATGTTAAGTTTCTTTGGTTAATTTGTGTGTACTTGACGACAGTGTGTGGCATAGCAAGCTTACTTTCTTTTGCAGGTATGCTACAGAATGCCTTAAAGAGTGCAAGTTTTCTAGCTTCTGATGTCTGGTCATTTGGGGTCACCCTATACGAGTGTTAACTCGCTGTGACTCAAACCTCAGTCCCCCTACTGTAAGTACCTTGTTTTATTTGCAGCCCTCATTTAAAATATAAATGAGCTAAATAGCGCTAGGATCTGTCAATAACTTTATCGATTATCGTTTTTTATATCAATCAGTCATTTTAATAATCCAACATCTTTTTTTCTTTTCAAATTATAAAAAAAAACTTTCAGAGGTTTTTTGCTTTTAGCTAATATATTAGTTTAGTTGAATCACCAATCGTTGCAATTTAAGGTAAGCTGTTATATCTACATATCTGTCATCGAAGGGTGGGGTTATTGCAATGCTGTCTGTCACTGAGTAACTGGACTTTAACTACCTTTATCCTTCTACCACTAGAAATTTATAGAAATGTGATCGGGGTCACGCAGGACAGATGACTGTGGTGAGGCTGATTGACCTGCTGGACAGAGGTCAGAGGTTACCGTGTCCTATGACTGTCCTGTAGAGGTAAGCAAAAAACAAAAACAAACCAAAAACAAGGTTGCTTTGTGTTTTGTATCCCTCAGATTCTCTGTTGTATAAATAATGCTTCTAAAATACAGACTTCCTGTTTGTTGGACCCCCCCCAATAGTGTTCATTAGGGTTCTATTTCGGGTTGGTTCAGTTGTTCAGTAGAGATTGAGCATGCTTAACCCATCTAACAGCCACTTAGTAGAAATTACTGTTAGGAACATTCCAAGGTGGTGCATCCTGGGAAATACGAGAGAAAAAAATGAAACGGCAGCTCACTCCTGACCCTAGCAAAGGTATGTAATCAATAGATTTTTAAAAAATTGAGATATGTAGAATATCTGGGGCTGTATTTATATAGTGGATAATGCACCCCCAACTGTAAATTATAAGGATATTAGAAGTCACCGAGGAGTTCCGTGAACATATAAAAGTACGAGGCCGCAGGCCGAGTACCTTTTATACAGGACACGGTACTCCAAGGTGACTTCTAATATCCTTATAATTTACAGTTCGGGTGCATTATTATTATAAACCTACCCCTTTGTGTCTTCTGGTTTCCTTCTCCTCTGGAACTGTAAGATTATAAGACTATAATCTTACAGTTCTCCTATAGAATCCACTACAGGGGTAGGTTATATGGATAATAATAAACAATATTTTTTTTTCTTCCTCCCCTTTTAAGGATCTTGTAGGTTAAAAAAAACATCTTGAGGATTATTTCTATGAATTTTTTCCCATCCAATTAGATCTTTTTCTCTGTGCTACTTTGCCTGTGTATTTGTGTACTCCCCGATAACTCATTGCATATTTGGTTAAATACTCTGTCTTTTTCCCCAGATCTACCAGCTTATGAAAGACGCGTGGGAGAACTGAGGCCAATTTGCGACTATCGTTTAATCACTATTCCTATCCTGAAATCTTTCCACAACACTTACACCACCCAGGCTCCGCCGTGTTAACCTGTGCTAGAGTTAAAGTGAGTACGATGGAATTTTAAATGTATATGACCCCTATTTTTAGTTTTACCTGTATGTGGGTGAGTCCTACTAGGCTCAAATCTAAGATGAGAACACCGCAGGAACGTCGAAGGTAAGGGTAAGAGTGGTGTTGCCCATATTTTTCTTCTGCTTGTCCTTGTACTTGACCAAATGGTAGGAGGGGGGTTTGTTTGTTTTTTTTTAACCAAGTCTGCCAATCAGAAAATTCCCCAAAAGTTGACACATTCTTAACTCTGTCCTAGATATGAAGATTGAATCGTGAGTACTGAGCCATCAGTCCCGCAAGCAACAATGGGTCTTAATCTCAATTGCAGAAAGCAGAGCCTATGCAAGGACTATCCTGTTCACCGTGGACAAGAACACCTCTGCAATCCTGAAATTTCCCAGGGGGACCCTTTCGCTGTGGAAACAGGGGGGGCCGGAAGTCAGCAGAACTCCAAATTGGTTATTTCCCTTCTTCGAGAAGATAATGACTGGTTGGAACAGATCAAGCCACAGTGTCTTAGAATTCAAATCTCTTTCATGGCAAATGCTGGATGGGATCGTTCCTAGAAAGAATCAAAGAGATCTCAACATTGAATGTTTAAATTGTTTTAAAATGGGTCAGTGCAAATGTGGTTACCAGCAAACTGGTTTCACTCCTACGGTTTTAATGTCAATGCAAACTGTTGAGTGGTAATCAACTCTGAGTGTAGTGGTTCTCAGGTCACTTGCCTGGCACTGAAGTTGTTCATTTTTAAAGTCTAGTAAACTGCGAGATCTCTAATAACTGAGTTGGAGTTCAAATTGGTGAGATCAATTGGAATGTTTAGCAAAGTGAGCTATTGCTTTCATATGTGTGTTTTCTACTCATGTTTCAAGTCTGTGAATTTTTCTGAATATGCCTTTAGCCCAAGGCCTGGTACACACAGACCAATATTGGCCAATATTCCATTTGAGGGTCTACAACTGGATTAGCCCGTTTGCTGGAATAAAGACAAAATTTGTCCCAACTGAAAATGCATCGGTTGGCAGTGATATACCGACACGTTGATTCATTTGGGCCAATTGGTTTTGTGCAGAAATCACATTCAATCAACCAAAATATCTCTCCATGGTGATCGATCAGGCCCATATTTTCCATGTGTACCAGCTTTCTATACTGTGTGTGTGTTTTGCATATTTGCGCTACAACGCATGTGGCATATTAAAAGCAACCCAGTGCTACACTGCAGGAGATAATTATCTGTAAACAATAATTAACATGTCATATGTACAATAGGAGCAGCGTAGGTTATTTAAGTCTGTGAATTACATTTGTCAGTAATATAAACCTTTCCTTCCTTATTCTGTCCATTTACATATGAAATAAAACGTTTAAGTCTGCATGTCATCTCTAACTGCCTTCTAAAGAGATGGGAGAGTCACGTGTGCACATAGAGGGAGTGGCGAACTGTCTTTGCTGCACTAGCAGATTTTTGACAGCTCGCCACTTGATGTGGGAGAAGTCCTTCCTGGAGAGGGAAAAAAGATTTATCACAAAATTTGCCCTTTAAGCATAGAGTTTGAAAATGCCTAAAAATTATAATAACATAAAGTGAAAATTTAATGAATATTTAGTTCAATGTTTTAATTCAATGTTGTCTGAAGATCTGGTGTAGAAACAGGGGACACAAAGGCCCATGCTCCTGGGGGGACTGCAAACGCAAAAAGAGAGAGAGGAGAGAATGCGATTGATGCTTCCTTTGTCCTCCAAACATTTTTTAGTGCTCACTTTGTGTATGGAAGGTAGCATTAATCCATCTGCAAAAACTATGGATTAGATTTACACAGAAAGCAGGGAAAACGAGGTTATCGATTTACCAGCCAATCACGGTCTCAGTTTGCCTGCCACAGTCTCACCTTTCCAGTCATTTCACCCGTGTAAGTTTGTCAGGGTATTCACCGCGCTCAGCTTTCCAGCCATTTCATCATTCTCAGCAGTTCATCAATCTGCGATTTCAGCTAGTTCATAGTCTCTGCTTGTCTGCCGTTTTACCAGTAAATAAGGAACAGAGACTTCTGGGTAATTTCATGTTTACATCGTAGCCCTTACAAATGCTTTATTCTAATAAAAGGATTTTACAGCATTCCTCCAGTAAAGCAAAACCAGAGAGCCAACCAGAGACCGGTTTCGGTTTTATTGAGCCATCATCAGTGTAGTGTAGGCCTCCTGGTTTTGCAGAGTGAAGCGCCTTTAGAACGACGTCACTAATAAATTTAAATAAGATAGGAGAGAATTAGGCTTCGCAGCTCCCCTTCAGTATATGCAAATAAGGAACAGAGTCTTCTGGGTAATTCCACGTTTCCCTGCAGTCTTTACAAAATGCTTTAAAAGGTTTTTACAGAATTCCACGAGCTAAATGCAAAACCAGAGTGCCAATAACAGACCAGTTTCGACTTTATTGAGCCATCATATATTGACTGATGTCAACGTATCCATGAATTGTAAGCGCTACGGAAGATGTTGGCAATAATAAATCCACCAAAACTAGTAAAGGGAAGTTTAATAAACTTTGAATTTGGCTTGAAAGGCTGCATTTTGTAAGGGAATGTGTGTGTTTGTGCTGCAGATTTTAAAACTCATAATGCCAATGATGGGGACATTGTTGTTTTTTTACTTACCCTTAAATATGGCTGTCACATGAATTAAAGGTAGGTCAGTTGTGTGTTGTACTCGTGTCTGGTTGGGGGATAAAAGACTAATTTTTCATGATTGGTCAAAAGTGTGGTTTTTTTTAAAATACTTACCTTTTAAATATGGCTGCCACATGAATGAACGGAATGCTCAGTTGTGTTGTACCTGTGTCGGGTTGAAAGTTTTAACAACAAGCTTTTTTGATTATTGATCAAAATTATTACCTTTAAGTATGCCTGCCGCAGAAATGGAAGGGAAGGTCAGTAGGTATGTGTACCTGTGTCGGGTTGGGGGTTAATAAAAAACTTTTTTGATGATTGGTCAAAATTGTTTTTTTTTTTACTTTAGTTACCCTTTAAGGCTGCAACCGTAATGGAGGAGTAGGTCAGTCGGTGTGTGTACATGTGTCATGTTGGGGGTTAAAAAAGCAAACTCTTTTGATTATTGATCAAAATTAGTTTTTTGACTTTAGTTATCCTTTAGTATTCAAAACTGTTTGTGATTAGTCAAAATAGTTTTTTTGACTATAGTTAGCTTTTAATATGTCTGCCATGAAAATGAAAGGGTAGGTCAGAGCATGTGTACCTGGGTCTGGTTGATGGGTTAGTCTTTTTATGTTTACAACCATAAAACGATCTTTTATGAGGATGAATCAAAATTAGCTTTTTTGACTTGAATTCCTTTAAAGGATAACTGTATTGCCTAATGCATTTTTTTTTTTAAAAACTGCTTTCAAAAGAGTAAAGTTATGCAGCCCTCCCCATGCATTTTTTTCCTGATTTCGAGCTTCTCTCTGCCTTAATTAGCCACACTGTGAAGGGGGTATAACATTCTGTCTGCTGTAAATGTCACTCAAAACTAGCATGTGGAAAACACCCTCCACCATGCTTGATCAGTTTGATATGTAGGCTGTACATCCTAGCAAACGACAGTTCATGTTTGTTGACTGGCCGAGGAGGAGAGGAGAGGTTGTAACAGACATTCCACCAGCCAATGATAAGTTATATGTTAATCAGGGCCCTGGGACTTCAGGAGGCGGACATTTAGCACTCATCTTTGCTGTGTGATATTCTAGGAAGGCAGCACAGTTGTAAATGAGAGTTAGGGCTAGGCCACACTGCTGCGTTTTTTTTGCGCTTGCGATTGCGCTTGAGATTTTCAAAATTATTGAAAACGCGGCAACGCAAAAAAAGTGCGTTTTTCGATGCGATTGCGTTTTGCGTCTGCATTTTTAATCGCAATCGCATGCGTTTTCCTATACTTATTGAAGAAATCAATCGCAAGCAACGAAATCGCACATGAAATCGCATGATATAGCGTGCGTTTGCGTTCAGTGTGGCCTAGCCCTAAGTGACTTAGCTGCTGGAAGTGTGACATTTAATGGGGGTATTATTTTATTTTTTTTTATATTGTTGTCCTTTAAGTAAGGCTGCCACAGGAATGGAAGGGTAGGTCAGTAGGTGTGTATATGTGAGGCTGGGGTATGTCTTTGTGTTTTTACAACCATAAAACTAACTTTTATTGAGGAATATCAAAATGATTTTTTTACTTTATTACCCTTTAAGTATGACTGCCATGGAAATGGGTGTGTGGTGGGGGGATATTTTTTTTTGTTTTGCATGTATGACCATTAAACTAACTTTTATTGATGATTGATTAAATTCATTTTTTGACTATAGTTATCCTTTAAGTTATCTTCCATGGGGAATGGAAAGGTAGGTCAGTAGGTGGGTGTACCTGTGTGGGGTATCACCATGTATTTATGACCATGAAATATCCACATTTGAGGATTGTTACCATTCTAGTCTATGGGAAAAAATGTCGCCGATTCACCCGTAACACTTCAGTGGATTCCTTAACTTCTCCTATATGCCCCGCACGTCTGTACGAATGTCTCTAGCTCAAAAACTGTGGGAGAAGGATACAGTCCAAAAAAGCGGAAGAATAAAACGGAAGAAAAAGAACAGGGATTGGCACTTCAAGCCAAATTAATAATAATAATAATAATGATCAGTGTAGTGAAGGCCTCCGGTTTTGCAGTGTGAAGCAGTTTTACCCGTATACATTTTCAGCCAAGTCTTGCCTTATTTTTCCATTTCAGTCTAGTCTCCGGTTTCCAGCCAAATAACATTGGTAATTTGCACACGAGAAAGGCTTGTATTATAAAGGATCACTGGTTGTCAAAAGGTCCAAGGACCCATTCGATTTAATTCTAGAAAGGCACCGAGCCCTATTGAAACTATCCAATGAATCTGCCATATCTGCTAAAAGTTACACAGTTTTATCAATATAACTGTAAAAAAAAAAATGTTTTCCCATGTTTGAAAGGTAAAAGAGCCCACACCTTATGCTGTACTCAGAGGGCAGACCTGAAATTATATCGCCCCCTGTAAGAACAGCCGGTGCTCGCTGTTCCATTCTGGCTCCTGAAAGTGGTAGTCAGAGCGAACGTGCTAACCATCAAAGGACATGCCCTGCAAGAAGCGCATCCTCCCATTGGAAGCACATTTAAAGAATTGCTGCCACTGGGGTAGGGGCAGAATCGGGAGAAGCGGCATAGGTACCTAAGAGAGAAAAGAACAACTGTTATCTATTCTAATATTAAAGGAGTTGCCACCTTAAAATACATATTCTCTTCACAGCGCAGGGGGACCCCGGTAAGTAGCCAACCTCCAGGAGCGGACCCTTAAAGGTTTAAAGTTCAGGCTCTGGTGCTCCTCCCTATTACTTTATAACATTGTAGACAGTAGCCTGCCTCAGTCTTTAAGTGTTTGCTTCAGGAGTTGGACCTGCTCCCTGCTGTGAGCTGAGAGATCTTCTGCAAGGAGCAGAGGACTCCAGAATGTGTCGAACCCCCCTGTACATTCAGGTAGGCAGCCCCTCTTCGGCCTTTGCTACCAGCACTTGTTCAGTTTGTTCAGCGTGGCTTAGCCGCTGTCATCGGGGGGGGAAAGGGGGTACTCGTAGGGGGCCAGACTTGCCAGGGGCCCAGAGTGTGAGGAGAAAAAAATTCCCCCCAGTGCTGCATTCAGCTATTACACAGGAGCTTTTCCTAGATGGAGAAGAGAAAGGGGGCCTGTGCTTCCTGGATTTCCTTGTGTCTGCTGGATGGCCCCATGACTCTAAACTTCCTCTTGGGGGGCTGTGGTGCCAGTACTATATTGCAGTGATGGCAAACTGGCAATCTGCCACCTAATGTAACTTGCAGGGTGTCAGGCCCGGTTATCACACAGTGACCCTAATGTAACTTGCAAAGTGTCGGGTCTGGTATTATACAGTGACCCTAATGTAACTTGCAGGGTGTCAGGCCGGTATCACACAGTGACCCTAATGTAACTGCAAATGTCGGGTATGGTTGGTATTATACAGTGACCTAATGTAACTTGCAGGGTGTCGGGTCGGTAATTACACAGTGACCCTAATGTAACTTGCAGGGGTGTCGGGTCCGGTTATTACACAGTGACCCTAATGTAACTTGCAGGGTGTCTGGTCGGCTTATTGATGTTGAGGTGTGCTTAAACTTATTTTATTACACAGTGACCATATGTAACTTGCAGGGTGTCGGGTCGGTTATTACACCGTGACCCTAATGTAACTTGCAGGGTGTCGGTCCGGTTATTACCACAGTGACCTAATGTAACTGCAGGGTGTAGGTCCAGTTATCACACAGTGACCCTAATGTAACTTGCAGGGTGTCGGGTCCGGTTATTACAAAGTGACCCTAATGTAACTTGCGGGTGCCAGGTCCGGTTATTACACAGTGACCCTAATGTAACTTGCAGGGTGTCAGGCCCGGTATACACAGGACCCTATGTAACTTGCAGGGTGTGGTCGGTCCGGTTATTACACAGTGACCCTAATGTAACTTGCAGGGTGTCGGTCCGGTTATTACACAGTGACCCTAATGTAACTTGCAGGGTGTCAGGTCGATTATACACAGTGACCCTAATGTAACTGCGGAGTGTGGGTCTCGTTATTACACAGTGACCCTAATGTAACTGCAGGGTTTGGGTCCGGTTATTACACAGTGACCCTAATGTAACTTGCAGTGTGTCAGGTCGGTTATTACACAGTGACCCTAATGTAACTTGAGCATGTGTCGGTCCAGTATTACAGAGTGACCCTATTGTATAGTATTTGAGGTTGATAAAGACATATGTCATCCAGTCCAACATCTAACAATATCCTCATTTCCTGCCTAAATGGTGATCCAGAGGAAGGCAAAAAACAAACAAAAACCCACTAAATTTATAAAGAGGGGGAAAAATTCTCTCCTGATGGCAATATGGAGTATACCTGAATCAACTCTACTTTATGTATCAATCCAGTAACTTGCAACATACTTTGTTGCAAAAACTCATCCAGCTTTATAAACTGACCAATGAACCGCCATAACAACGTCCACTGGAAGACGTTCCATAGTTTTCCGTTCTCACAGTGAAAACCTTCTGAACTTGAAGCCTAAACTTTTTTTTCTTCAAGTCCAAGGGATGTCCACATGTCCTCTGACATGTTCTATTGGTGAACATGTCCAGATGTATGTTTATTGTAAGATTGTAAGTTTATTGTATGGCCCGTTAATGTATTTATACACCGTAATCATATCCCACAACAAGTGCCTTTTTCTAGTTGTATAATACATAATTGTAACTTACTCTTGACATCTTCATTTTCAAGCTCCCCACTCCCATTATATTTAATCTCTGAACCCTTTCCATTTCAAAGATATTTCAAATGAGGCCTTACCAATGCTTTGTAAAGGGGAGAATAACATTTTCCTCCCTGGAATCCATACCTCTCTTTATACAAGACAATACCATGCGCTCTAGATGTTGCTGCCTGGCACTGCAAAAAAACTCCAAGATCCTTTTCCAACAGGGATTCACTTAACTCATTTATTGTATAAATAGCACAAGTATTTTAAGTCCAAAATGCATCACTTACATTTATCACATGAATTTCATCTGCCACTTAGCAGACAATGTGAATTCTATCTAGATCCCATTGCAACGATTGCACTCCTCTGGAGTTTTTATGATCGACAAAGTTTTGTTGTTAGCAAACCAGAAACCTTGGACACATCACCACCTCACTCCAATCATCAATAATAGATTAAATAGAAGCGGCCCCAACACAGAACCCTGTGGCACCCCACTTAGCATAATGATGAAGCCCCATTAACAACTACTCTCTGCATCCTATTCATTAACCAATTTCTATCCATGTACAAATGTGACTCCCCAGACCAACAGACCTTGGCTTATACATTAGTCGCCTATGGGGGACTGGATCAAAAGCCTTAGCAAAATCCAAGTATACTACATCTACCTAAATCCATGCTGGTTACTACTTATAATGTCAGTACTTGAAACATACTCTAGAATCATGGTTGCCAATAGTCACGGATTTTAGGTAGCAGTCCCGCTATCCTAATGTCCCGGGAAAAGTCCCGAGATCTGGGCAAACCAGAACAGTGCCTCAGCCTGACTGAAACTAACATGTCTGTGGAGCTGGATCAAGCATCACCATGTTGCGCAAGACAGTGTCTGCACTTCCTGCTCTGCTGCCCTCTGTGCGGCCACGTCTCTTCAAGTGCGTGTGCAGGGAGGGAGTGGAGAGAAAGCTGAGAAGCCCTGTGTCAGTGTCTGCTCTGCGCATATTGCCGAGTCCCCCAGCGGTGCTGAAGTTGGAAGGAGAGGGCCGGTTGAGAGCCAAGTATCACTGTCAGTACAGTAAGTTCAGTTGAGCACAGCTTGATCAAATGCTGTGTTTATAACTTTTGTTTGAAAGGAGAACTAAAAACTAAAAAGGCAGAACCTGTCTCCTTCCTCTAAAGAACACACTTTCGTTGTGTGTTGAGTAATAAATATGGCCATTAATAGTTCACTGTAAAAGTGAACTATTCCTTTAATACATTTATTGACCAGGGGGTTAAGGAGCTATGGCCTTACTTTCTGTTCTTTAATCAATATCTCAGGAGCGAAGGTAAAAGATATTTATCTTTTGCGTGATCCATTGTGGCTGCACTTTCAATTCCCAATTGCTTCCTGGTTCGGATCAACTATAGCATTTTTATGCATGCGCACTATAGTTGAACAGAACCAGGAAGTCGGGACCCGTCAGTGCTGCAGCGGTAGATCTTGTGAAAGGTAAATATCTTCTCTCTTCGTTCCTGGTTTCTGAGATATTGATTGTAGAACAGAAGGTAAGGCCATAGCTCCTTAACTTCCCGTTCTTCAATAAATATATTTGAAGGAATAGTTCACTTTTTCACTGAACTATTCCTTTAATACTTTATTAATCAATCAATGTAAATAAATCAATTTCATGCATAACAATATGAGAACTTTCTTAATATGGACACTTTGCCTAATAAAGCCTTACTAAAGCACCACACACATGCCATTGCAGGGCCAACGCACAACTGTGAAATGAAAGGCCTTTTATTCTGTCGGTTGGTCTATGGGCACTTGGTCAGGCAGATCTTTGACACCTGACCAAACATACAAAGAGGTTGTATAAAGACATAGGTCCATCTAATCCAACCCTTATACCATTATATAGAATTTATTGAACGTGCTACTCAATAGTAAACATACACATTACAATATATCTAATCAAACTTAACTATAAATCACAACTTATTATACATTAGTTTACAATATTTTACTTTTTCTCATATACATTTATACATAGTACCAATATATTTACACATTCCTAAACCCTACCACCAACAATAAAAGATGATGAGGGAAAGGACAGAGCATTTATCCATCGTCAAACACACTTATCTACTAAACAATAACATGCCAGGTTGCTCTTCCATGATGGGTTTGGGGAATCCCATTAATTCTGACGGTGATATCTGGGCCGTTGACATTTTCAGCGCGATGTTTTTTGGCACAAAACCAGATTGTGATAAAATTTCAACCAATCTCATTATCAATTTAGTAACTTTCCTGTAGAGGGCGGTGTTTCCTAAACATTTTACAGAATTATTGAAGGACGTAGATAAGATCAAGGGCATCCATATTTAAACAGCGAAAAGTCGCGAAAACTTTTCGCTTTCTCTTTCCGCTGGTTGTTTCTCCAAAAGCGAGTTAACGCGATTTAAAAGGGGCGTTAATGAGTGGCGAAAACTTTCCGCGACCTATCGCTAAAACCCTTTTCGCCATACTTTGCCATACATCGCAATGGTAATTTGAGCAAAAAAACAGAGCAAAAAAAAGTGTGTTTTCGCTTTAAATGGAGCGGAATATTAAAGGCATGCTGTTTACCATGTCTGTTGAGATTTTGGAGTTTTCCATGATTTTTAATGCACCCAAAAATTTCAACACATTATAACAATGATCTTCTACTATTTTTATATGTTTTTTTGGACACAATCCATCAAGTATAGATTTTTATCTTTCGCTATATTTTAGTTTACTTTCCACATGACTTTATGTGACGTAACTTTTCTTTTGCCTTTTTCTTAACATTTTTAGCTTGGACTTTAAATGAGGTCTGCTATTTTGTCTTTCACGTGAAAGCACCCGCACCCCCTTTTTTCTTGGGGCTTTTTAGGGTCGCAACGTAGGCTCATTTTTTGCATTTGCAATGCGAGGCCAATTGTTAGCATTCAGGTGTTGCTGTGTTTATGCTCTGCTTTGTGTGTTTTCAACTTTATTATTTTTCTTTCTCTGTATTCTCCCAATTTTTGTTGAATTGAATATAGTGCAAGAACGTTGAACGCTGGCTAGCCGGTAACAATGATTAGATGTGCTTTTCCACTTCTTTGCTACAAATTTCACATAATTAAAAAACAGTAACAATAAAGTTTGATTGATAACAAACACTATCTAAACAAGCAGTTTAGCAGTTTAGCAGTTTTTTTTATAAATACCACGAAAAGAAGTCCCAAAAGCGCTGTTTTTCGCTGTGATGTTCGCCGTTATTAACTAGGCGAAAAAGGTTAGACTTTAATAAATATGCCCTCAAGTCTTGTTGGCCTTAGTTGGCCATAGTATTTAACAGTATGTGTGTTCATAAAACCATATTGTTCATATCAAGATATGGAATAACCAAAAGTATAATTTATAATGTAGACAGATTATTGTAACCCTGCGTTGAATGGAGGAGATATAATTTACTGATTATTTAGATTACAAGTGAAAACAATTACTTAGTCTGTTTGATTCCCCATTCATAAAATCCCTGTTGATTGTTTAAAACTCTGTGAGTAATTATTTATACACGCTAAGTTTAACCCTTTTAGATACAATCCCCTGTGTACTGTGAACTATCCTATTATGTCTGTGTACAATGTACTATCCTTTTATGTCTGTGTACTATGAACTATCCTTTTATGTCTGTGTACTATGAACTATCCTTTTATGTCTGTGTACTATGAACTATCCTATTATGTCTGTGTACTATGAACTATCCTTTTAGTCTGTGTACAATGTATTATCCTATTATGTCTGTGTACTATGAACTATCCTTTTATGTCTGTGTACTATGTACTATCCTTTTATGTCTGTGTACTATGAACTATCATTTTATGTCTGTGTACTATGAACTATCCTATTATGTCTGTGTACTATGAACTATCCTATTATGTCTGTGTACTATGAACTATCCTATTATGTCTGTGTACAATGTACTATCCTTTTATATCTGTGTACTATGAACTATCCTATTATGTCAGTGTACAATGTACTATCCTTTTATGTCTGTGTACTATGAACTATCCTTTTATTTCTGTGTACTATGATCTATCCTTTTATGTTGTGACTATGAACTATCCTTTATGTCTGTGTACTAGAACTATCCTTTTATGTCTGTGTACTATGACTATCCTTAATGTTTTGTACTATGGAACTTTCCTTTAATTGTCGTGTTACTATGAACTATCCTTTTATGTTGGTGTACTAGGAACTATCCTTTTATGTCTGTGTACGATGAACTATCCTTTATGTACTTTGTAACTATGAAATATCCTATTATGTCTGTTTACTATGAACTTCCTTTTAGTCTGTACTAGAACTATCCTTTTAGTCCGGTATATGAACTTCCTTTGGCTGTTGTACTATGAACTTCCTTTTATGGTATGCTGGTACTATGACTTATCCGCTTTATGTCGGTGTACTATGAACTATCCGGTTTATGTCCTGTACTATGAATACCTTTTATTCTGTGTACTATGAACTATCCTTTTATGTCTGTGTACTATGAACTACTATTTATGTCTGTGTACTATGAACTTTTCCTTTGTCTTGTAACTATGAACTATCCTTTATGTCTGTGTACTATAACTTTCCTATTATGTCTGTGTACTATGACTTTCCTTTTATGTCTGGTGTACTATGAACTAATCCTTTTATGTATGTGTTCTATGAACTATCTTTTTATGTCTGTGTACTATGAACTCCTTTTATGTACTGTGTACAATGTACTATCCTTTTGTGTTCTGTGTACTATGACATCCTTTTATGTCTGTGTACTATGAACTATACTTTATGTATGTGTACAATGTACTATCCTTTTATGTCTGTGTACTAGAACTATCCTTTTTATTTCTTGTGTCTATGAACTATCCTTTTATGTCGTGTGTACTATGAACTATCCTGTATGTACTGTGTACAATGTACTATCCTTTTATGTCTGTGTACTATGAACTATACTTTTTAGTGTCTGTGTACGTATGACTATCCTTTTATGTCTGTGTACAATGTACTATCTCTCTTACAGTATGTCTGTGTACTATGAATCTATCCTTTTTGTCTGTGTTCTATGAACTATCTTTTAGTCGTGTACAATGTATTATCCTATATAGTCTGTGTACTTGAACTATCCTATTATGTCTGTGTACTATGAACTACCTTTTAGTCTGTACATGAACTATCCTTTTTGTCTGTGTACTATGAACTATCCTTTTAGTCGTTGTAAACTATGAACTATCCTATATGTCTGTGTACTATGAACTATCCTTTTATGTCTGTGTCTATGAACTACCTTTTATGTCGTGTTACTATGATCTATACCTTTATGTCTGTGTACAATGTATTATCCTATTTGCTGTGTACTATGAACTATCCTTTTATGTCTGTGTACTACGATAATCCTTTTAGGTTGGTCTGGAATAACTATCCTATTATGTCTGTGTACAGAACTACTTTATGTCGTGTACTATGACTTCCTTTATGTCTGTGTTACTATGAACTATCTTTATGTATGTGTTACTATGAAACTATCCTTTTATGTCTGTGTACTATGAAACTATCCTTTTATGTCTTTTATTTTGTGTCTATTGAACTACCTTTTATGTCTGTGTACTATGACTATCCTTTTATGTCTGTGTACAATGTACTATCCTTTGATTCTGTTGACTATGAACTATCCTTTTTTGCTGTGTACTATGTACTATCCTTTTATGTCTGTGTACTATGAACTATCCTTTTATGTCTGTGTACAATGTACTATTCCTTATGTCGGTGTATGATCTATCCTTTTATGTCTGTGTACTTACTATCCTATTATGTCTGTGTACTATGAACTATCCTATTTGTCTGTACTATGATCTATCCTTTTATTCTGTGTACATGTACTATCCTATTTGTCGTGTACTATAACATCCTTAGTCTGTGTACTATGATCTATCCTTTTATGTCTGTGTACAATGTACATCCTATTACTGTCTGTGTGTACTATGATCATCCTTTTATGTCTGTTACAATGACTATCCTATTTAGTCTGTGTACTATGAACTATCCTTTTATGTCTGTGTTCTATGAACTATCCTTTTATGTCTGTGTACTATAACTATCCTTTTATGTCTACATGTGTTTCTATTGATTGAAATATCCTTTATGTCTGTGTGTACTATGAAAGATCCTTTATGTCTGGTACAATGTACATCCTATATGTCTGTGTACTATGAACTATCCTATTATGTCTGGGTCTATGAACTATCCTTTTATGTCTGTGTACAATGTACTATCCTATTATGTCTGTGTACTATGAACTATCCTTTTATGTCTGTGTACTATGAACTATCCTTTTATGTCTGTGTACTATGAACTATCCTTTTATGTCTGTGTTACTATGAACTATCCTATTATGTCTGTGTACTATGAACTATCCTTTATTATGGTGTTACTATGAACTATCCTTTTATGTCTGTGTACAATGAATCTATAGTGACTATGAACTATCCTTTTATGTCTGTGTACTATGAACTATCCTTTTATGTCGTGTAACTAGAACTATCCTTATGTCCTGTGTACAGTAACTATCTTTAGGTCTGTGTACTATGCAACTATCCTGTTTATGTCTGTGTACTATGAACTATATCCTTTTATGTCTGTGTTCTATGAACTATACATCCTTTTATGTCTGTGTACTATGTATACTTATGTCCTGAATCATTATGTCTGTGTACTATGAACTATTTTTTATGTCTGTGCTATGAACTATCCTTTATGTCTGTGTACTATGATCTATCCTTTTATGTCTGTGTTCTATGAACTATCCTTTTATGTCTGTGTACAATGTATTATCCTATTATGTCTGTGTACTATGAACTATCCTATTATGTCTGTGTCTATGAATCTATCCTTTATGTACTGTGTACTATGAAATATCCTTTAGTCATGTGTCTAGAACTATCCTGTTATGTATGTGGTACTATGAATTACTAATACTTTTATCTGTCGTGTTACTATGAAACTATCCTTTTATGTCTGTGTACTATGAATCTACTCTTTTATGTCTGTGTCTATGACTATCCTTATGTCTGGCTATGAAACTATCCTTTTATGTCTGTGTTACAATGTATTATCCTATTATGTTCTGTGTAACTATTGAACTATCCTTTATGTTCTGTGTACTATGAACTATCCTTTTATGTCTGGTGTACTATGAAACTATCCTTTTAGTCTGTGACATGAACTATCCTTTTATGTTGTGTAATATGAAATATCCTATATGTCTGTGTACTATGAACATCCTTTATGTCTGTGTACAATGAACTATCCTTTTAGTGTCTGTGTACTATGAACTATCCTTTATGGCTGTGTACAAAACATATCCTTTATGTCTGTGTACATGAACTATCCTTATGTCTGTGTACTGACTGATCTATCCTTTTATGTCTGTGTACTATGATACTATCCTTATTATGTCTGTGTACTATGAACTATCCTTTTATGTCTGTGTACTATGAAACTATCCTTTCTTGTCTGTGTACTATGAACTATCCTATTATGTCTGTGTACTATGAACTATCCTTTATGTCTGTGTACTATGAACTATCCTTTATGTCTGTGTACAGAATATCCTTTTATGTCTCTGATTGACTATGTCCTTTATGTCTGTGTAATGTACGATCTTTAGTATGTGTCTATGACTATCCTTTTATGTCTTGTGTACTATGAACATCCTTTTATGTCTGTGTACATGAACTATCCTTTATGTCTGTGTACAATGTACTATCCTATATGTCGTGTACTATGACTATCATTTATGTCTGTTTGTACAAGTACTATCCTTTATGTCTGGTGTACTATGATCATCTTTATGTCGTGTAAATGTACTATCCTTTATGTCTGTGACTATGAACTTCCTATTATGTCTGTGATACTAGCTGAAACTATCCGATGTCTGGTACTATGAACTATCCTAATGTCTGTGTAAGACTATCCTTGTATGTCTGGGTACTATGATCTATCCTTTTAGTCTGTGGTACATATGGTACTATCCTATTATGTCGTTGACTATGAACTATCCTTTTATGTCTGGTGTACTATGACTATCTTTATGTCTGTGTACAATGACTATCCTTATTAGTCTGTGTACTATGATGAATCCTTTTATTCTGTTGCTACAATGTACTATCCTATTTATGTCTGTGTACTAGAACTATCCTTTTATGTCTGTGATTCTTGATCTATCCTTTTAGCTGTGTTACTATGATATCCTTTATGTTGTGTACAATGTAACTATCCTATTATGCATACTGTGTACTATGAACTATTCCTTTTATGTTGTTGTACTATGTAAACTATCCTTTTATGTCTGTGTACTATGAAACTCTATCCTTTTATGTCTGTGTACAATGTACTACCTTTTATGTCTGGTGTACTATGAACTATCCTGTTATGTCTGTGTACTATGAATCTATCCTATTATGTCTGTGTTACATGACATATCCTTTTATGTCTGTGTACTATGACTATCCTTTTGTTGTCGTGTACTATGTACTATCCTATATGTCTGAGTGTACTAGAACATCCTTTTATGTCTGGTGTACTATGAACTATCCTTTTATGTCTGTGTACAATGTACTATCCTATTATGTCTGTGTACTATGATCTATCCTTTTAGTCTGTGTACAATGTACTATCCTATTATGTCTGTGTACTATGAACTATCCTTTTTATGTCTGTGTACTATGAACTATCCTTTTATGTCTGTGTACTATGAACTATCCTTTTATGTCTGTGTACAATGTACTATCCTATTATGTTCCTATGACGCTTTGTATATCTATCCTTTATGGCTGTGTACAATGTACTATCCTAATGCCTGGGTACTATGATCTATCCCTTGTTATGTCTGTGTACATGTACTAGTCCTATTATCGTCTGTGTACTATAGAACTATCCTATTGTGTTGTACGTGACTATCTATTATGTCTGTGTACTATGAACTATCCTTATGTCTGTGTGACTATGAACTATCCTTTATAGTCTGTGTACTTATCATCCTTTTATGTCTGTGTACAATGTACTATCCTTTATGTAGTGTATATGAACTATCTTTTATGTCTGTGTACTATGATCTATCCGTTTTATGTCTGTGTACAATGTACTATCCTAAGTCTGTGTACTATGACTATCCTTTATGTCTGTGTACATACTATCATATTTATGTCTGTGTACTGAACTATCCTTTTATGTATTTGTTTATGAAAATATCCTTTATGTCTGTGTACTATGAACTATCCTTTTATGTATGTGGACAATGTACTATCATATTATGTATTTTTACTTATGAACTATCCTTTTATGTCTGAGTGACTATGAACTATCCTTTTATGTCTGTGTACATGTACTATCTATTATGCGGTACTATGAACTATCCTTTATGTCTGTGTACAAATGACTATCCTTTATGTCTGTGTTGACTATGGACTCCATCCTTATGTCTGTGTACAATGTACTATCCTTTGTATGTCTGTGTACTATGAGTATATCCTTTTATGTCTGTGTACTATGATCGATCCTATTATGTCATGTGTACAATGTACTATCTTTATGTCTGTGTACTATGAACTATCCTTTTGTCTGGTACTAGTGTAATACTACCTTGTATGCTTGTGTACTATGATCTATACCTTTTAGCTGTTATCATGATTCGATTATGTCAGTACTATGACGCTCTTTTATGTCTTGATGATCTACTGTAGTCTGTGTACATACTTATCCTATTAGTTTGTGTACATGATGTACTTTATGCGGTCAGTATACGTGTCGGCGTATATTATGTCTGTGTACAATGATCTATCTTTTATGTCTGTGCATGATTAATCCTGTGACAATACTACCTTTTATGTCTGTGATAATGTACTACTATTTCTTTTTATGTAGTCGTATCGAATGGTAGAACTATCCTTGTTATGTTGTGTACAATGTACTATCCATTTATGCCTGGTGTACTAATGATATCTTTTATGTTCGTGTACTAGAACTAGCTATTTTATGTCTATGTGTACAGTGACTATCTATTTATGTCCAGTGTTACAATGTACTATCTGTTATGTCAGTGTACAATGTACTATTCCTTTTACTGGTGTACTCTGATCTATCCTTATGTCTTGTGTACAATGTACCTTACTTTATATATCTTTGTTCCGTGTACAATGTACTGATCCTATTCTGTCGGTGTACATGAACTATATTTTATGTCTGTGTTATGAACCTTTATGCTATGTACTATCCTTTATGTTTGTGTAATATGAATACTATCCTGTTGTCTGTGTGTACAATGGATATCCTGCTTTATGTGTGTAAGTACTAACTTTCAATGTACTATTCACTTTATGTTTGTATCAATGTACATATACTTTTATGTCAGTGACAATGTTTTTTATCTGAAATTGTACATCCTTTTATGTAGGTGTACAAGTACTATCCTTTTATGTATCGTGTAACAATGAACTATCCATTTTGTCTGTGTACATGTTACTATCTTTTCAGTTGTCATGTGTACAATGTTACACCGTTTATGTCAGTGTACATGTTACTAGTCTTTTTTTATGTGGCTCAAGTGCTATCCTATATGTCTGTGTACTATGTACTATCCTATTATGTCTGTGTACAATGTACTATACTTTTATGTCAGATGTACAATGTACTATCCGTTTATGTCAGTACAATGTACTATCCTTTTATGTCAGTGTACAATGTATTATCCTTTTATGTCAGTGTACAATGTACTATCCGTTTATGTCAGTGTACAATGTACTATCCGTTTATGTCTGTGTACAATGTACTATCCTTTTATGTCAGTGTACATGTACTATCCTTTTATGTCAGTGTTACAATGTTACTTCCGTTTATGTCAGTGTAACAATTACTATCCGTTTATGTCTGTGTCATGGTACAATGTACATCAATGTACTATCCGTTTATGTCTGAGGTACAATGTACTATCCTTTTATGTCAGTGTACAATGTACTATCAAGTTTATGTCAGTGTACAATGTACTATACGTTTATGTCACGTTGTACAAGTGATACTATCCGTTTATGGCAGTGTACAAGTACTATCCTTTATGTTGTTTACATGTACTATCGTTTATGTCAGTGCACAAGTATATCCGTTGTATGTCAGTGTACAATGTATTACTTTTATGTCAGTGTACAATGATACTATTCGTTATGTCAGTGCACAATGTACTATACGTTTATGTCAGTGTACAATGTTGACTATCGTTTATGTCAGTGTTACAAGGTGATTATCACCTTGATGTCAGTGTACAAATGTACTATCCGTTTTATGTCAGTGTACAATGTACATCCGTTTTGTCAGGTACAATGGTACTATCCGTTATGTCAGGTACAATCGTACTATACGTTAGGTCAGGTACAATGTATATCGTTATGTCAGTGTAACAAATGTACTATACGTTTATGTCTGTGTACAATGTACTATCCGTTTATGTCTGTGTACAATGTACTATCCGTTTATGTCAGTGTACAATGTATTATCCTTTTATGTCAGTGTACAATGTACTATCCGTTTATGTCAGTGTACAATGTACTATCGTTTATGTCAGTGTACAGTATACCGTTTATGTCAGTGTACAATGTACTATCCGTTTATGTCAGTGTACAATGTACTATCCGTTTATGTCAGTGTACAATGTACTATCCGTTTATGTCAGTGTACAATGTACTATCCGTTTATGTCAGTGTACAATGTACTATCCGTTTATGTCAGTGTACAATGTACTATCCGTTATTGTCAGTGTACAAGTTCTATCCGTTTATGTCAGTGTACATGTACTATCCGTTATTGTCAGTGTACAAGTATTATCCGTTTAGTGTCAGTGTACAATGTACTATCCGTATGTCAGTGGTACAATTACGATCTGTTATGTCAGTGACAATTTCAATCCTTTTATTGTTTCTAGTACACACTCCACTGCCAATCTATTTGTATTCCACGGTTATTGACTTGTAAAACTCAACACTCTGATTTGACTTATATGATGTATTACTTGTGTATTAATATGATGATTTGTATAACGTGTATTACCAGTATGTAATGTATGGACTATGTAATTGTAAAGCGCCACGGAAGATGTTGGCGGCTACATAAATCAATAATAATAATAATGTCTATGTACAATGTACTATACTTTTATGTCAGTGCATTAAAAAGCCTCTGGTGCACAGAGGTGATTACGAGATAGAATTGGAGGTTAAAGTAGCTGATACAATATTTGTGCGGGCTGTAGCAAAGCTTTATTTAATGTATATAGCCACAATCTATATATTACATTGCCGAGAGGCTAGTTATTGCAGCTCTGGATAAATCTTTCGTCTGTGTGTTCTTTAAATGCTTATGATACATAAAGTGACTTACAGAGGGGTAGTTAGGGGCTCTGGGAAGATAAACGACTTTGCCTACAAACCATTTAGAAGGAAACAAAAGATATTTGGGGGGATTCAACATAAAGAGTTTGTGATACAATACCAGAGGTTATCGTGATTACATCTGGCATTGCATCATGGGATCGCGTAAAGGAAAGAAGCTCTGTTCGTGCGGATTTTACGTCCCATACAAAGTCCTGTTACGTTTCTTGCTATGAGGTAGTGCTAAACGTAACCAAAGGGGTTTTGTATGGGGTGGACTGCACTAGTTCCAAAAACATTCGGAAATGGCAAAATGCCCTAATATGTGTGTAAAACCCACGTTAATGTGACATTACTTCGGGTTAACGTGGGTTTTACATGGATTTCAACAATATTGAATCTCCCTGATTGAAAATAACAGTTATATATAGTGTATATATCAATATATATAGTGTCACTTGTATCCACTGTTTATTTCTACAATGTATGGTATTAGGTTACTCAAATGATTGTAATTGCAATTCAGAAACACAAACCAGTAATCTGAATAATAATGAGTTTAGAATTGAAATGGTCTTACCTGTTCCAATTGCAATGACTCAGAGTGGATATGTGTGGGCTGCTCAAGATTATAGATTAGTCAGGATTAGTCAAGACGCTTTCACCAGGATCCAGAGAGCAAAGCTATCGAGGTAGATAAACGGATTTAAGATTTAACATCGGCAGTGGTAAGTGCATCACACCCCCATTTTAGCAACACGTACAGGTATTGTAATTAGATCTTATCAAAGGATTGTGGGTAGGGTAATGTGTTCAACTTAGTGAACATGGAAAATTGAATCGTTTTACTTCAGTTTTTTGCCTGTTTAAATAATACCAGACATACTATGACCCCAAGGAAAGAGGGAACTTGGTCAGTGGCGTAACTAGGAATCCCTGTTCCCCCCACTTTCTGCTTATCTCAGTAGGTTTTTCCTGGGGAGGGAGGGGGGGGGGGGAACTTATTTAATTCTGTCAAGGGAAAAATAAGAAGATGGGGCGCACTGAAGGAGAGTCTGATCCTCTGGTAGTTACTCCCCTAAACATGGCAGAATACATGGGGAGATCAGTTTGGGGAGGGGGGGATAATAGAACACACTAGAGATATACTAGAGATATATAATAGAACACACTAGAGATATACTAGAGATATATAATAGAACACACTAAGGTATACTAAAGATAAGAAGTAGACATCACTAGAGATATACTAGAGATATATAATAGAACACACTAGAGATATACTAGAGATATATAATAGAACACACTAGAGATAATAGAGATTATAATAGAACACCACTAGAGATCTACTAGAGATATATAATAGAACACACTAGAGATATACTAGAGATATATAATAGAACACACTAGAGATATACTAGAGATATATAATAGAACACACTAGAGATATATAATAGAACACACTAGAGATATACTAGAGATATATAAAGAACACACTGAGATATATAATAGAACACACTAGAGATATACTAGAGATATATAATAGAACACACTAGAGATAGATAAATAGAACACACTAGAGATTATAGAGATAAAATAGACACATAGAGATATACTAGAGATATATAATAGAACACACTAGAGATATACTAGAGATATATAATAGAACACACTAATACAGAGATATACACTAGAGATATACTAGTATAGATAGAACACACTAGAGATTATACGAGAGATCTATCATAGAACACACTAGAGTATACTAGAGAATAGCCTATTCAGCGATGAATAGAACACACTTAGAGATATACTAGAGATATATAATAGAACACACTAGAGATATACTAGAGATATATAATAGAACACACGTTTCAATAGCAGTTCAGCGGAACTTATTAAAGTTCCAAAAATCTGAGTGAAACAGAATTTTTCGAATTTTTTATAGAATGTTTTACATTTTCGATTTTCGAATGGAATTTATAAAGTTTCCATGAATAATTCCAAGTATCGAAAATTTAGAAAAATCGTTTGGATCCACAGTTCTGAATCGAAACCAGATCAGATTCATCACTAGTACACACAGGCTTCTGCCGTACCAATGCTTTTCTCCTGTGGATCTTCTGGTACCTGATAATTCTTAATAGAATACTGGGCAGTTACTTGTCAGATTACTTCTCAATGGTCATTATATGGATTCTAATACTTAATATTTTAATTTCTGCCGCCCTGCAGTTCCAAGACCAGTATAAAGGGCCCATGTACGGGATACATCAATATACATACAAATGCCAGGCTATGTAGGACGGATTGTCTGATTTCTCTATTTTAACATGTTAAAATAACAGTGTTCCATCATATGACCACTGCCAATTAAAATCAACAAAATGATAAAACAAAATTGCATATTGTAATCATTATAATTGTGACAGTTTCTGTTGCAATATTAAAAATATGTGTCTTTCCTGTATTACACATTCAATAATTATGTATGACATGGCCAACTGATGGTAATTATATTGCAGTAATAAGCAGATGTCAGCCTGCTCTGCACCATTAACAGTAAATATTGTTATTGGTCATCAAATGCAAACCCTGCACTCATAGACCGCAGAGCGGGAATGCAGGCTGGGTACATTAAACACCTGCACTCATAGACCGCAGGCGGGGAATGGCATGCTGGGTACTAATAAACCTGCACTCATAGACCACAGAGTGGGAATGCATGGCTGGGATACTAATAAACCTGCACATTCATAGACCGCAGAGCGGGGAATGGCATGGGACTAATAAAACCTGCACCCATAGACTCAGAGGGGGAATGGCAGCTGGGTACTATTAATCCCTGCACCTAATAGACGCAGAGCGGGAATGGCATGGCTAAGGTAATAATAACCCTGCACACATAGAACGCAGAGCGGGGAATGGCATGCTGTGGGCTACTATTAAACCTGCACTCATAGACCGCAGAGCGGGGAATGGCATGCTGGGGTAAAAAGTAAAACCGCGCACTCATAGACCTCAGAGTGGGGAATGGCATGACTGGGTATAGTAAACCCTGCACTCATGACCGCAGGGCGGGGAATGGCATGCTGGGTACTAGTAAAACCTGCTCCATAGACCTCAGAGCGGGGAATGGCATGCCTGGGTACTAGTAAACCGCACTCATAGACTCAGAGTGGGGAATGGCATGGGGTAATGTAAAACCCTGCACTCATAGACCTCAGGAGCGGGGAATGGCATGCAGGTGGTACTAGTAACCCTGCACTCATAGACCTCAAAGCGGGGAATGGCATGCCGGGTCACTATTAAACCCTGCACATAGACCTCAGAGCAGGGAAATGGCATGCGTGGTTACTAGTAAACCCTGCACTCATAGACCTCAGAGGCGGGGAATGGCATGCTGGGTACTAGTAACCCTGCACTCATAGACCTCAGAGCGGGGAATGGCATGCCGGGTACTATTAAACCCTGCACTCATAGACCTCAGAGCGGGAAGGAATGGCATGCTGGGTACTAGTAAACCCTGCACTCATAGACCTCAGAGTCGGGGAATGGCATGCTGGGTAACTAGTAAACCCTGCATCATAGACCTCAGAGCGGGGAATGGCATGCCGGTACTAGTAAAACCCTGCACTCATAGTACCGCAGAGCGGGGAATGACACTGCGGCGGGTACTAGTAACCTGCACTCATAGACCGCAGAGCGGGAATGGCATGCTGGGTACTAGTAAATCCTGCATCAAGACCTCAGAGCGGGGGGAATGGCATTCCGGGTACTAGTAAACCCTGCAACTCATAGACATCAGAGCAGGGAATGGCATGCTGGCGTACTAGTAAACCCTGCAACTCATAGACGCAGAGCAGGGAATGCATTGCGGGTACTAGTAAACGCCGGCAACTCATAGACCTGAGCTGGGAGAATGGCATGCCAGGTATAGTAAACCCTGCACTCATAGACCTGAAAGCGGGAATGGCATGCCGGGTAACTAGTAATCCCTACACTCATAGACCTCAAGGGGGAATGGCATGCGGGTACTAGTAATCCCTACACTCATAGACTAAAAGCGGGGGAATGGCATGCCTGGTACTAGTAATCCCTACACTCATTGACTTCAAAGCCCGAAAGGCTGATTGCCGGGTAAGTAAACCCTGCACTCATAGACTAAGAGCGGGGGATGGCATGTGGGTACTATTAAACCCTGCATAGACCTCAGAGCGCGGGGAATGGCCTGTGGTACTAGTAAAACCCTGCCTCATAGACGTCAAACAGGGGAATGGCATGCCGGGTACTAGTAAAACCCTGCACTATGTTCGCAGAGGCGGGGAATGGCATCGGTGGTACTAGAAACCCTGCACTCATAGACCCTCAAAGGCGGGAATGGGCATGCCGGGTACTAGTAAACGCACTATAGATGCAGAGCGGGGATGGAATGCTGGGTGGTACTAGTAAACCCTGCACTCATAGACCTCAAAGCGGGGAATGGCATGCCGGTACTACTAAACCCTGCACTCATAGACCCACAGCGGGGAATGGCATGCTGGGTACTATAAACCCTGCACTCATAGACCGCAGAGGGGGAAATGGCATGCGGGTAGGTACTAGGAAACCCTGCACTCATAGACCTCAGAGCGGGGAAGGATGCGGGTTACAGTAACCGCACTCATGACCAGAGCGGGGAATGGCATGCCGGGTATAGTAAACCTGCACTCATAGAACTCAAAGCGGGGGAATGGCATGCCGGGACTAGTTAAACCTGCACTCATAGACCTCAAGCGGGGAATGGCATGCCGGGTACTAGTAAACCCTGCACTCATAGACCTCAGAGCGGGGAATGGCATGCTGGGTACTATTAAACCCTGCACTCATAGGCCTTCAGAGCGGGGAATGGCATGCTGGGTACTAGTAAACCCTGCACTCATAGACCTCAGAGCGGGGAATGGCATGCCGGGTACTAGTAAACCCTGCACTCATAGACCTCAGAGCGGGGAATGGCATGCGGGTACTAGTAAACCCTGCACTCATAGACCGCAGGCGGGGAATGGCATGCGGTGTACTAGTAAACCCTGCACTCATAGACCGCAGAGCGGGGAATGGCATGCTGGGTACTATGAAACCCTGCACTCATAGACCTCAGAGCGGGGAGGGAATGGGATGCCGGGTACTTAATGTAAAACCCTGCACCATAGACTAAGGGGGAATGGCATGCTGGGTACTAGTAAACCCTGCACTCATAGACCCAAGAGGGGGAATGGCATGCTGGGTACTAGTAAACCTGCACTCATAGACCTCAGAGGGGGGAATGGCATGCGGGTACTAGTAAACCCTGCACTCATAGACCCTGAAGCGGGAATGGAAGCCGGGTACTAGTAACCCTGCACTCATAGACTCAAAGCGGGGGAATGGCATGCCGGGTACTATTAACCCTCACTCATAGACCTAAAAGCGGGAATGGCAGCGGGTACTAGTAACCCTCACTCATAGACCTCAAAGCGGGAATGGCATGCCGGGTATATAGTAACCCGCACTCATAGACCTCAGAGCGGGAGGGGGAATGGCATGCTGGGTACTATTAAACCCTGCACTCATAGACCTCAGAGCGGGGAAATGGCATGCTGGGTATAGTAAACCCTGCACTCATAGACCTCAAGCGGAGGGAATGGCATGCCGGGGTACTAGTAAAACCCTGCACTCATCGTCGCAGGCGGGGAATGGATGCTGGGTACTAGTAAACCTGCACTCATAGACCTCAAAGCGGGGAATGGCATGCGGGTACTAGTAAACCCTGCAATCATTAGATCGCAGAGCGGGGGAATGGCATGCTGGGTACTAGTAAACCTGCACTCATGACCTCAAAGCGGGGAATGGCAGGCCGGGTACTACTAAACCCGCACTCATAGACTCCAGCGGGCGGGACGGAATGGCATGCTGGGGTACTAGTAAACCCTGCACTCATAGACACGAGAGAGTGGGGAATGGCATGCGGGTACTAGTAAACCCTGCACTCATAGACCTCAGAGCGGGGGGAATTGATGCCGGGTACATAGTAAACCCTGCACTCATAGACCCAAGCGGGGAATGGCATGCGTGGTACTAGTATAACCCTGCACTCATAGACCTCAAAGCGGGGAAGATGACGCGGTACTAGTAAACCCTGCACTCATAGACCTCAAAGCGGGGAATGGCATGCCGGGTACTAGTAAACCCTGCACTCATAGACCTCAGAGCGGGGAATGGCATGCTGGGTACTATTAAACCCTGCACTCATAGGCCTTCAGAGCGGGGAATGGCATGCTGGGGTATAGTAAACCCTGCACTCATAGACCTCAGAGCGGGGAATGGATGCCGGGGTACTAGTAAACACTGACTCATAGACCTCAGAGCGGGGGAAGGCTGCGGGTACTAGTAAACCCTGCAACTCATAGACCCAGAGCGGGAAAGGGAATGGCATGCCGGGTACTAGTAAACCCTGCACTCATAGACCGCAGAGCGGGGAATGGCATGCTGGGTACTAGTAAATCCTGCACTCATAGACCTCAGAGCGGGGAATGGCATGCCGGGTACTAGTAAACCCTGCACTCATAGACCTCAGAGGGGGAATGGCATGCTGGGTACTAGTAAACCCTGCACTCATAGACCGCAGAGCGGGGAATGGCATGCTGGGTACTAGTAAACCCTGCACTCATAGACCTCAGAGCGGGGAATGGCATGCTGGGTACTAGTAAACCCTGCACTCATAGACCTGAAAGCGCGGAATGGCATGCCGGGTACTAGTAATCCCTGACACTCATAGACCTAAAAGCGGGGAATGGCAGTTCGGGTACTAGTAATCCCTACACTCATAGACCTCAAAGCGCGGAATGGCATGCCGGGTACTAGTAAACCCTGCACTCATAGACCTCAGAGCGGGGAATGGCATGCTGGGTACTATTAAACCCTGCACTCATAGACCCAGAGCGGGGGGGAGCATGCTGGGTACTAGTTAAACCCTGCACTCATAGACCTCAAAGCGGGGGAATGGCATGCCGGGTACTAGTTAAACCCTGCCACTATATGCTCCAGAGCGGGGAATGGCAGCTGGGTACTAGTTAAACCTGCACTCATAGACCTCAAAGCGGGAGCGAGGGAATGGCAGCCGGGTACTAGTAAACCCTGCACTCATAGACTCGCAGAGCGGGGAATGGCATGCTGGGTACTAGTAAACCCTGCACTCATAGACCTCAGAGCGGGGAATGGCATGCCGGGTACTACTAAACCCTGCACTCATAGACCTCACAGCGGGGAATGGCATGCTGGGTACTAGTAAACCCTGCACTCATAGACCTCAGAGTGGGGAATGGCATGCTGGGTACTAGTAAACCCTGCACTCATAGACCTCAGAGCGGGGAATGGCATGCCGGGTACTAGTAAACCCTGCACTCAAGACCACGAGCGGGGAATGGCATGCGGGTACTATAAACCCTGCACTCATAGACCTCAAGAGGGGAATGGCATGCCGGGTACTAGTAAACCCTGCACTCATAGACTCCAAGCGGGGAATGGCATGCCGGGTACTAGTAAACCTGCACTCATAGACCTCAGAGCGGGGAATGGCATGCTGGGTACTATTAAAACCCTGCACTCATAGGCCTTCAGAGCGGGGAATGGCATGCTGGGTACTAGTAAACCCTGCACTCATAGACCTCAGAGCGGGGAATGGCATGCCGGGTACTAGTAAACCCTGCACTCATAGACCAGAGCGGGGAATGGCATGCCGGGTACTAGTAAACCCTGCACATAGACGCCAGAGCGGGGAATGGCATGCTGGGTACTAGTAAAACCTGCACTCATGACCGCAGCGGGGGAATGGCATGCTGGGTACTAGTAAACCTGCACTCATAGACCTCAGAGCGGGGAATGGCATGCGGGTACTAGTAAACCCTGCACTCATAGACCTCAGAGCGGGGAATGGCATGCTGGGTACTAGTAAACCCTGCACTCATAGACCGCAGAGCAGGGAATGGCATGCTGGGTACTAGTAAACCCTGCACTCATAGACCTCAGAGCGGGGAATGGCATGCCAGGTACTAGTAAACCCTCACTCATAGACCTGAAAGCGCGGAATGGCATGCCGGGTACTAGTAATCCCTACACTCATAGACCTAAAAGCGGGGAATGGCAGTTCGGGTACTAGTAATCCCTACACTCATAGACCTAAAGCGGGGAAGGCAGTGCGGGTACTAGTAATCCTACACCATGACCTCAAAGCGCGGGGAATGGCATGCCGGTACTAGTAAAACCTGCACTCATAGACCTAAGCGGGGGGGAATGGCATGCTGGGTACTTTAAACCCTGCACTCATAGACCTCAGAGCGGGGAATGGCAGTGGTACTAGTAAACCCTGCACTCATAGACCTCAAAGCGGGGAATGGCATGCCGGGTACTAGTAAACCCTGCACTCATAGATCGCAGAGCGGGGAATGGCATGCTGGGTACTAGTAAACCCTGCACTCATAGACCTCAAAGCGGGGGGGGAATGGCATGCCGGGTACTAGTAAACCCTGCACTCATAGACCACAGAGCGGGGAATGGCATGCTGGGTACTAGTAAACCCTGCACTCATAGACCTCAAAGCGGGGGGGAATGGCATGCCGGGTCTAGTAAACCTTCACTCATAGACCGCAGAGGGGAAGGATGGCATGCGGGTACTAGTAAACCCCTGCACTCATAGACCTCAACAGGGAAGGAAATGGCATGCCGGTAATAGTAAACCCTGCACTCATAGACCACAGAGCGGGGAAATGGCATGCCGCGGTACTAGTAAACCCTGCATCATAGACCTCAAGCGGGGAATGGCATGCGCTGGGTACTAGTAAACCCTGCACTCATGACCTCAAAGCGGGGGAATGGCATGGGGTACTAGTAAACCCTGCACTCATAGACCTCAGAGCGGGGAAATGGCATGCTGCTGGGTACTAGTAACCCTGCACTCATAGGCCTTCAGAGCGGGGAATGGCATTGCCGGGTACTAGTAAACCCTGCACTCATACCTCAGAGCGGGGGAATGGCATGCCGGGTACTAGTAAACCTGCACTATAGACTCAGAGCGGGGAAGGATGGCAGGGTACTATGTAAAACCTGCACTCATAGACCCAGAGCGGGGAATGGCATGCCGGGTACTAATACCCTGCACTCATAGACCGCAGAGCGGGGAATGGCATGCTGGGTACTATTAAACCCTGCACTCATAGACCTCAGAGCGGGGAATGGCATGCCGGGTACTAGTAAACCCTGCACTCATAGACCTCAGAGCGGGGAATGGCATGCTGGGTACTATTAAACCCTGCACTCATAGACCGCAGAGCGGGGAATGGCATGCTGGGTACTATTAAACCCTGCACTCATAGACCTCAGAGCGGGGGGGAATGGCATGCTGGGTACTAGTAAACCTGCACTCATAGACCTCAGAGCGGGGATGGCATGCTGGGTACTATTAAACCCTGCAAATAGACCCAGAGCGGGGAATGGAATGCTCGGGTACTACTAAACCCTGCACTCATAGACCCAGAGCGGGGAATGGCATGCTGGGTACTATTAAACCTGCACTCATAGACTCAGAGCAGGGGAATGGCAAGCTGGGTACTATAAACCCTGCACTCATAGACCTCAGAGGGGAAGGCATGGCTGGGTACTATTAAAACCCTGCACTCATAGACCTCAAGCGGGGAATGGCATGCGTGGGTACTAGTAAACCTGCACTCATACCTCAGAGGCAGGGAATGCATGCTGGGTTACTAGATAAACCCTGCACTCCATAGACCTCAGAGCAGGGAATGGCAATGCTGGGTACTATTAAACCCTGCACTCATAGACCTCAGAGCGGGGAATGGCATGCTGGGTACTATTAAACCCTGCACTCATAGACCTCAGAGCGGGGAATGGCATGCTGGGTACTAGTAAACCCTGCACTCATTACCTCAGAGCAGGGAATGGCATGCTGGGTACTATTTAACCCTGCACTCATAGACCTCAGAGCAGGGTATTGCATGCTGGGTAATAGTCACGGTTAGCGTGATTTAAACTCCAAACCAGGAGTGATGCGCCCGTTGGTGCATTGCCCTGATAGACTTTATAGAGATAAACATTGTGTATTCCGGTGACTCATGGTGCTGTATAGTTAAATTCAGGCTCATGCAGTAATTGCATATTTAGTTGGTGAGTTCAGCCCACATCCGTCATTGCATCTTTGACACAATTGGTGTGAATCCCATGTTCCTCTAACTGTATATCTGGTTTGTGGCTATCGATGATGTGGGAGTGGAACATTCATTTTCGTTTAGCAAAGGAAATACCATGTAATACACATTCAGATTCTTGGATCTCTCTTCCTGTTTGCAGGTTGTTATTATATGGAAATTGCTGTAGGAAACCTGTTAGCATTTGGTTTCCAAACATGGCTGATACACTAGCCAAAGCTTTTACATGCAATGATCCCGCCAGAAATTCTTCATATTGTAGCTCAGTGCTAGATACAGGCATATAAGCGAAACGCGTAATGCTCAAATGATACCCTATTTATATACCCTATTTCGGGGCGAAGGAGCCATCATAAATTCCCACAGATATGGGCAAGCTGTAACGCTGAGTAGACTGTGAATACCGGTAAGCATCTACTTCAAGGAACTGATTGGCCCAGGGACATTTTGTTCAATGACGATAGAAAACCCAGAAGCTTTTGTACAACTGGGTATTCCATGTATATCGACTTTTTGGTTATAAAGGGAAAAAAACCTGTTTGGTTGACTGCAAGGCAATTATGTTTTGAGGGGTATTTAGAACTGTCTTGATAGCTTCAGTCAGATGTACATTAAGATTTTATTTGTCCTGGTCTGGAAAGGTCTTATCAATAAGAGGTGCACAACTCAACCAATCAGATGATACCTTTTTACTGGTCTACTATAGTTAGAAAATATTTCATGACATCTGATTGGTTTCTGCAGATTAAGAACATTTTGCACCTCTTTTTGAATAAGATTAAAAGTCAGTTGTAAGTCCAATGTGTAGAGTCTCTTATAGAGTAAGGGAAGCCCTGGATCAAAAGATAAATTGATCTACAAGATGTTGACAGCTGAACAAGTAAAACAACCCAATCCAACGGCTGTACCTTTAGTTATTGCACTATAACATTGGACATGCTTAGTGCTTAGTAATCCTGGTCAGAGAACTGGGCAATATTTTACAGTTTATTATTGAATGAATTTTCAGTATATTTGAGTTACTGTAACTGACTACTGTAAACGTCATACAGGTCTCCTTCTCTACTACTACAAATGATGGATTTTGCCATATCCTGTAAATGCTTGTATTGATAGAAGAATACGGAGGAATTCCAGGGGGAAGTACATAGCAGGGTGGGGATTAAATATGGTCTGCCCTGTCCCAGATTCTGTCCCATCAGTGTTGACAGGTACTGTATGCTGGTGATCCTTAGACACTGGGAGAAACTGTGGTTTATAGCTGCATAGCTAATTATCTATTATAATAATGTATTCCACTGCTACTCTCATTTTAAAATGAACTCAATGGTGAAATTTAAAGGGCAAATAAACCCTCTCATGTCACCCCCACTCAGTTAATACTACCCGGGTTGAGGACCAAAACCTTGTTGTCCTCACCCATGGGTTTTACCTTTTTACTGAGCATGAGCTCTGAAAGGTTAGCTTCATAAAGATGCTTTCAGGGCTCCCCTGCCATAGTCCCAGACTATGCTTCTTACTACTCTATGTGTCTTCACATTGGTCCAATAACGAGAAGTGAAGCGAGCAGGTGCAAAGGCTTTAAGAAGAGCTGGTGATCAGTAGTTTAGCTCCTTATCCTGAGTACTATAGCTGGGATAGGGAGTGGGAGGGGGTTTGGGGGTGGCAGGGGGTACTAGGGGAGGAATGATGGGGGTATAATTGTCTATTAATATCCTTATATTTTAAATTAGGGGGTACATTATTTGCTATATATATATTTTCTAGATAATTACCAGTGTATCTTTCATATAACTAGTATCTTTTAAGTTTACTATCTTCTGCTTGTGAAGGTTCTCATTCATCCAGGTCATGGTATATCTGTTGTATTCAATTAGATCAACTGGACTTGAAATGTAGTTCTTGAAGACGTTTCGCTAGTCATCCGACTGGCTTTCTCAATTCAGAATGACTTGTACAAGAATCTGTGGCAATTATGTACCCTGGAAAATCCCAATTAGCATATCACAGCCAGGTGTTAAGGGTGTGATTAGATAGTGGCTAAGAGGTGTTATAGGAACGCCCAGAGTAAGGTGTTAAAACAGCATTGTACATGGCAGACAGTTGGTGTCGAACCCCCCCACCTCTATTTAGGCTTGGTTTCTTTATTTTCACATAAATGGCCTCCTTAACACCTCTCTTGAACCAGTCACGTTCCTTCGCCAGTATGTTAACATTACAATCTTCAAAGGTATGTCCTTTATCCTTAAGATGCAGATACACGGCTGAGTCCTGACCCGAGGAATTGGCTCTTCTGTGCTGGGCCATACGTTGATGCAGTTGCTGTTTGGTCTCCCCCACATACAAATCAGAGCATTCTTCACTGCACTGCACTGCATATATGATGTCGCTTTTCTTGTGTTTTGGTATTGGGTCTTTCGGATGTACCAATTGCTGCCTCAGTGTGTTGTTCGGTTTAAAGCAGACAGGGATACGATGTTTTTTGAAAATTCTTCTTAATTTCTCGGAGACCCCTGCTACATATGGGATGACCATGTTCTTCCTCCTGTCTTGCTTTTCCCCTTCACTGTTGGTATTCGTGTTCTTTTCTTTCCTTCTACTTCTTTTGACAAAGGCCCAGTCTGGATATCCACAAGTTTTAAGGGCTCCTCTGAGATGTTTCATTTCTTTAGCCTTCGCCTCTGTGCTAGTGGGGATGTTCTCGGCTCTGTGTTGCAGGGTTCTGATGACCCCCAGCTTGTGATCTAAAGGGTGGTGGGAGTCAAACATCAAATACTGATCTGTGTGTGTTGGTTTTCTGTAAACCTCTACTTCCAGTTTACCATTTTCCTTAACTTCTACCAAGCAGTCCAAGAAAGCCAGTTTGTTGTTTTGTACCTCTTCCCTTGTGAATTTAATGTTCTACCAACACCCCCCCCCCCCCCACCTGTAGTATTTTCTACTACCAACGACCCATAGTATGTTCTAAAACACACAACCCTGCAGTATTTCTACCATGACCCATAGAATGTTCTACTCATATCAACCTGTAGTATTTTCTACTAACAACTCATAGATGTTCTACTCACACCACCTGTAGTATTTTCTACTAACAACAACTCATATAGAATGTTCTACTCATATCCACCTGTAGTATTTTCTAACAAACAACTCATAAATGTTCTACTCACACCAAACCTGCAGTAATTTCAACCAACAACAACCCATGAATGTTCTAATCACACCACCTGTAGTATTTCCTGCTAACAAACGACCCATATTTTTCTAACACAACACCAACCTGCAGTAATTTCTACCAATGACCCATAGAATGTTCTACTCATATCAACCTGGTATTTTTCTACTACAACAACTCATAGAATGTTCTAACTCACACCCACCTGTGTATTTTCTACTAACAACGACCCATAGTATGTTCTACACACACAAACCTGCAGTAATTTCTACCAATGACCCATAGAATGTTCTACTCATATCACCCTGTAGTATTTCTACTACCAACAACTCATAGAATGTTCTACTCACACCACCTGTAGTATTTTCTACTAACACACTCATAGAATGTTTACTCACACCACAACCTGTATTTTCTACTAACAACACCTCATAGAATGTTCTACTCACACCAACCTGTAGTATTTTCTACCAACAATAACCCATAGAATGTTCTACTCACACCAACCTTTAGTATTTTCTACTAAAGACCATATAATGTTTCTACTCACATCAACCTGTAGCATGTTTTCTACTAACAACACTCAAGAATGTTCTACTCACATCACCTGTATATTTTCTACTAACAAACGCCCATAGTAGTTTCTACAACACCAACCTGCATACTTTCAACCAACAACAACCCATGACATTTCTACTACACACCACCTGTAGTATTTTTCTACTAACCACCCATAGAATGTTCTACACACACACTTGCAGTAATTCTACCAATGACCCATAGAATGTCTACTCATATCAACCTGTAGTATTTTCTCTAACAACAACTCATAGATGTTCTACTCAAACCAACCTGTAGTATTTTTCTACTAACACACTCATGACTGTTCTACTCACACCAACCTGTATTTTTCTACTAACACACAACTCATAAAATGTTCTACTCACACCAACCTGTAGTGTTTTCTACTAACAAACACGACTCAAGAATGTTTTACTCACACCACCTGTAGTATTTTCTCTAACAACGTCATAGAGTCTACTCACACCAACCTGTATTTTTTTTTACTAACAACAACTCATGAAATGTTCTACTCACACCAACCTGTAGTATTTTCTACAACAACAACTCACAGAATGTTCTACACAAACCAACCTGTAGTATTTTCTACTAACAAAACTCATAGAATTTCTAACTACTCACACCAAACCTTATATTTTACTAACAAAAACTCATAGAATGTTCTCTCACACCAACCTTGTAGTATTTTCTACAACAACAACTCACATATGTTCTACTCACAACCAACCTGTACGTATTTTCTACTACACAAACTCATAGAATGTTCTACTCACACCAACCTGTAGTATTTTCACTACCAACAACTCATAGAATGCTTCTACACACCAACCTGTAGTATTTTCTACTACCAACGACCCATAGAATATCACCTGTTGTATTCATTGACAACTGACTTGAATGTAAGTTCTTGAAGACGTTCCGCTAGTCATCCGACTGGCTTTACTCAATTCAGAAAGACACGTGTACAAGAATCTTGCTATTATTTACCCTGGAAAATCCCAATTGCATACTCACCAGCCAGGTGGTAAGGGTGTGATTAGATAGTGGACTAAGAGGTGTTTAGGAACGCCCAGAGTAAGGTGTTAAAACCATTGTACATGGCAGACGTCATGGTGTCGAACCCCCCCACCTCTATTTAGGCTTGGTTCTCTTATTTTCACATAAATGGCCTTCCTTAACACCTCTCTTGACCATTCACGTTCACTTCGCCAGTATGTTACCATTCAATCTTCAAGGTTGCCTTTCCGAGATGCAGATCACGGCTGAGTCCTGACCCAGGAATTTGGCTCTCTGTCTGGCCATACGTTTATGCAGTTGCTGTTGGTCTCCCCCACATACAAATCATAGCATTCTTCACTGCCTGCACTGCATATTGATGTCGCTTTTCTTGTGTTTTGGTATTGGGTCTTTTCGGATGTAACCAATTGCTGCCTCAGTGGTTGTTCGGTTTTATAAAGCAACAGGATCCTGTTTTTTGAAATTCTTCTTAATTTCTCGGAGACCCCTGCTACATATGGGATGACCAATGTTCTTCCTCCTTCTTGCTTTTCCCCTTCCTCTGTTGGTATTCGTGTTCTTTTCTTTTCCTTCTACTTTTGACAAAGGCCCAATCTGGATATCCACAAGTTTTAAGGCTCCTCTGAGATGTTCATTTTCTTTAGGCCTTCGCCTCTGTGCTAGTGGGGATTTCTCGGCTCTGTGTTGCAGGGTTCCGATGACCCCAGCTTGTGATCTAAAGGGTGGTGGGGAGTCAAACTCAAATACTGATCTGTGTGGTTGGTTTTCTGTAACCTCTACTTCCAGTTTTACCATTTTCCCTTAACTTCTACAAGCATCCAAGAAAGCCAGTTTTGTTTTTTTGTACCTCTTCCCTTGTGAATTTAATGTTTTTGGTCCACCGCATAATGTGTTCTGTGAAAGCTTGTACTTCCTTCTGTGGATTTTAACCCAGGTGTCACAACATATCTGAACCAGTGGCGGGTGCGATGCCCTTAAGGTATTAAGCGCCTGTGTTTCTACCTCCTCCATGTAAATTTTGGCCACAATAGGTGAACTGGAGATCCAGTTTCACAATGGTGAAACTGGAGATCCCGACACCAACTGTCTGCCATGTACACATCAATGTTTTTAAACACCTTACTCTGGGCGTTCCTATAAACCCTCTTAGCCACTATCTAACAACCCTTAACCCCTGGCTGTGATATGCTAATTGGGATTTTCCAGGGTACATAATAGCCACAGATTCTTGTACAAGTCATTTCTGATTGAGAAAGCAGTCGGATGACTAGCGAAACGTCTTCAGAACTACATTTCAAGTCCTTGAATCTAATTGAATACAACAGATATACCATGACCTGGATGAATATAGAACCTTCACAGCAGACCCATAGAATGTTCTATTAACCCAAACTTGCCGTACTTTCTACCAACGACCCATAGAAATGTTCTACTCACACCAACCTATAGTATTTTCTACTACAAACCTGCGGTATATCGTCTCACTCCAACCTACAGAGCATTTTACTGACACACATGAGCATTTTTCTATGTACACTGACCCACAAAATGCTCATAGAACATTCTACTCACATTAAACTGCAGCACTTTAACCCCAATGACCTGCAGAAAGTTCTAGTCAGTCACACCATTCTGCACACATTCTGCCCACACTAACTCACGGCATTCAGATTCAGAAGAGAGAATGTACTACTTCAATGACCCCCACATCTGTGAGCACCCTAGGTAATACAAGACTCATAGAATGTTCTACTCACACAAACCTGTAGTATTTTGTAGTAACAACAACCATAAAATGTCTATTCACACCAACCTGTAATTTTTCTTCTAACAACTACCCATAGAGGTTCTACTCAAACCAACTGTAGTATTTTCACTAACAACAATCCATTGAATGTCTACTCATACCAACCTGTAATATTTTCTATCAACAACATCCATTGAATGTTCTACTCACCCCACCCTGTAGTATTTCTACCATACACGACCATTGAATGTTCAACTTGCCCCAACCTGTAGTATGTTCTAACCACAACGACCCATAAATGTTCTACTCACACCAACCAGTAGTATTTTTCACCAACTACGATCCATAAATGTTCTACACACCACAACTTACAGTAATTTCTACCAATGACCCATAGAATGTTCTACCACACCAACCTGTTGTTTTTTACTAAACACACCTAAGAATGTTCTGCACATACATAACCTGCAATACTTTCTACCAACAACGACCCACGAATAGTCTATTCACACCAACCTGTAGTATTTTCTACTAACAACAACGCATAGAATGTTCTACTCACACCAACCTGTAGTATTTTCTACTAACAACAACTCATAGAATGTTTACTCACACAACCTGTAGTATTTTTCTCTAACACAAACCATAGATGTTCTACTCAACCTCACACCAACCTGTAGTATTTTCTACTAACAACAACTCATAGAATGTTCTACTCACACCAACCTGTAGTATTTTCTACTAACAACAAATATAACTAGTATCTTTTAAGTTTACTATCTTCTATATAACTAGTATCTTTTAAGTTTACTATCTTCTATATAACTAGTATCTTTTATTTTTACTAGTGTGTCTTCTACATAACTAGTATATTTTACTTTTATGTTCTGCATTTCCTATTTTTAATCCCGTTATGTGTTTATTTTATGATATCATATTAGCTATGGATACTTTTGCCGTAGGGTTAACATAGAGAGTCATTATTGCTTTTTTGATCCAGCCTGTTAGATTATACTTTTCTAATATGGTATCTAAAAATGTCCAATTCATGCGATCAAAGGCCTTTTTGGCATCTAATGAGATTAGAAGGGTTGGTATATTTTTGTTGTTTGCCCAATTGATGATGTTGATTAATTCCCTGGTGTTGTCTCCAGATTGTCTACCTTGAATGAAGCCTACTTGATCCGGGGCAATTCATTCTGGTAAGTATGGTTGGATTCTGAGTGCTATGATTTTGGAGTAAATTTTTATGTCCGAGTTCAATAGGGAAATTGGTCTAAAATGTGTAATTTGATCTGGGTCTTTGTCTTGTTAGGGTATTGGTAGTATAATCGCTGTAAGGCATCCAGTCAGTTGTATCAGATGTATCTAAGTATCCACAATTACCAAGTAAACCAGTGAGCCTCAGATGATCCGCTCGGAGCTCCGGGAGAGTGATTCAGGATAAGAAACCATTTAAAAAAAAAAAAAATCAGTGTGTGACAGACAGTGACAGTGCGGCAGAGTGCCGCTTCCCTACAGGGTGCCGCTCTGCATTGTGCTGCACCCTGCATCATTAGCGAGGCGGCACTGCTTGTTAGGGTATTGGTAGTATAATCGCTGTAAGGCATCCAGTCAGTTGTATCAGATGTATCTAAGTATCCACAATTACCAAGTAAACCAGTGAGCCTCAGATGATCCGCTCGGAGCTCCGGGAGAGTGATTCAGGATAAGAATGAAAGACACAGAGTCTACAAGTCCAAAATCATTCTCTCTAGTTTATTGTGTAGCACTCTGGGTTATATAGATAAAAACTAACACCTAGTCACATGATACACAAAACATAGTAAAAAAGACAGAAAAGTTAGGTTTCATTTCTTGAGAAATCAGTGACGTTTCACAGTGTTCCTTCATGATAATACTACATTTATTGTACTTCAAGGTTAGAGACCTTAAATATGCTGGGAGACCAACAAAAGTCCATGTTATCTCATGGGAGTAAAATGGGAGTAGAACAAGAATGTGTGTTCCCATGGGAGTAGAAATATACATGGCAGTGAGATAAAACATCAGGAAACTTATACTAAGAAAAGGCCTCCTGTAAGGTAAAATATGAACAGCACACAATATGAATAGCTCATAGAAAATGGATGCTATATTGCTAAGCTAAATGTCAAGCAAATTATGTATAATATGAACCTGAACCCTTCAATCGCTTGTGTCATTTCTTCTGGGAAATTGCCTGATTCTATTGCCGTATTGAGTTAGTGTATCCAAATATGTTTTATAGTATTTGTTTATAAATCCATCTCGGCTTGGAGTTTTGTTATTGGGAATGAGTATGGCTTTGTTTATTTCTGATATCTGGATGGGGAGATTTATTTATTTGAGTTGGTCTTGTGTTATTTTCTTTAGTTGGATTTTATCCAGGAATTTATATCTAATTTGGTTGGGTGTTTTATGGTGGGGTTGTTTTGTATGTTGTACTGTGTAGAATAATATTCTGCGAATTGGTCCGCTATTTCTTGTGGGTTATAAATGTTCCCATTCTTTTTATTTAGTATGTAGGATATTTTTGTTTTAGATATTTGTTTTTTCAGTTTGTTGGCTAATAGTTTGTTTGTTTTGGGGCCTTGTGTGTAGTAATTCATTTTAAGTCTACGTATGTATTTTTTTAAGTCATAGATATTGTGTTGGTGAAGTTTTTGTTTATTTTGTTGTAAGTGTTCATAATTTTCTGTTGGTTTTTTTTGTGTAAGTCCTCTTGTTTGTTTAGTGGATTGCAAAGTTGTAGTCTTTCTTTATTTCTTTCTTTTTTTTGGTTTGATGCTATGTTAATACATAGCCCTCTCATGTAGGCTTTAGTGATGGCCCAGTTCACGGATCCGAACCCGGATCCGCAGCGGATTTACCTCGTTCGTGAACGGCGGATATCGCGGATTTTCCAGTTTTCCACCTTCCGAACTTTTCCAAACTGCGTTTTCGAAAATTTTCGAAAATTTTCGAAATTACGAGGGTTTCTCGTATTTTCGAGAATGCGGGAAAATAGGTATTTTCGAAGAATCCTCGTATTTTCGAGTATTTTTTCATTTTAATGGGTTTTAATGGGTCCGCTCGCGGATTTTCGAATTTTTTTTTCGAGCGGACCGGATTTTGCGAAGTTCGGACATCTCTAGTAGGCTTTGTGGGCGTTCCACAAAGAAAGAGGCGATATTTGGTCTTTACCATTTAGGATAAAGTATTCTTTCAAATTTAAATGTATTTGATTTTGGTATGCTTAATAAGTAGGGGTTCAGTCTCCATAAATTAAAGTTGGGAGGAGAATTTTCTTCTGAGATTTCTATTATTAATGGTGCATGGTCTGAGTTTGTTCTGTTCCCTATATTTGCTTTTTTTATTTTTTGTAATAACCATTTGTCTGTGGGGATCATGTCTGTTCTAGAAAAGATGTTGTGGGATTTGGAATAGTAGGTGAAATCTTGATCTAATGGGTGTAATACTCTCCATGAATCATATAATTCTTCTGTTTTTAGAATTTTTCTTAATTCTATGTCTGTTTTGGATTTATTTTTACATGCTGTGTCATTTGTGTTATCTAATATGAGGTTAAAGTCCCCACATATCAGTGTGTTTTGTTTAGGATATTTTTGGGTTTTATTAATAATTATGAGATAATTAGGGAGATTCAATAAAAGTTCTTATCGTTCAAAATGGTGCTTATTTTGCCCCAACCAATCAGATCTTATTTAACATTTGAAAGCTAACATCTGATTGGTTGGGGCAAAATTAGCACCATTTTAAACGATAAGAACTTTTATTGAATAACCCTAAATGTGTATTGTTGATTTTACATTCTAGGATACTGTATCTTCCTGATTTATCTATTGTGTTTTTTTATTTCTTGGAAGGCTACTGAGTTTTTAGTTGCTATGGTTACTCCTCTTTTTTTCTTTTGGAATGTTGCATGGTAGATATTTGTGTAATCTTTATGATGTAATAGGTGAGTATGTTGTGATAAAAGATGTGTTTCTTGTAAACATAGTATGTCTGGTTTAAGTTGTGTTATTTCTTTCCACAGGGAATGACGTTTAAATGGTGAATTAAGTCCTCTTATGTTATATGATAATATCTTAAGAACCATTATAATTTGGGGTGTATGTGAATTTTGCTCTCATAAGATATATACATGACCACTTGTAGACTTTGATATCTGTATTTTGGGATATAAACTTCAGCAATAAAATTTAGTTAAACTATATACAATATAATAAAAACTGATGCGAAAGATCATTAGATTCAATCGGGATACTTTCCCCGTTCCCGATGTGATTCTTCCTTAAAGGAACAGTTCAGTGGAAATGATAAATATTTGTTAAATTGTTAGTTTGTGTAATGCCTTCTTAGTTATTCTACATATTCTCTCCCATTTTGAAAAATCAGTTGATTTCATACCCTTTGCTGTTCCCTGCTGTTCACATTAGTGAGCTGACATTTCAGGTTCTAACGGTCCTTCTTCTTCCCAGAATGCACCACATCCTTGGAATGTTCCTAACAGTAATTTCTACTGATTGGCTGTTGGATGGGTCAAAGATGCTCAGATCTCTACTGAGCAACTGAATCAACCCGGTCACTGGGTCAAGGGCAAGACCATAACGGTCTCTACTAGGGGTCCTGCACACAGGAAGTCAGTATTTCGGTTGCATTTATTTATACACAGACACAATGCTGAATTGGCAGATTAAGGTCATTGGGATGAAAAAACACTGCTCTTTTTTCGAAAAAGCATATGTATTTGCACTGAACTTCCCCTTTAAAGGGAATGGGGCATTTGCTCCCTACTACTTTGTGTTTCCTATGTTGTAGGATCAATAGCCCACATTTTTAGGGTTTTAAGCACAACTGGTTTAGGCACATATAACTTAACTTATTTGTCTATATTATATATTTTAAACATTTACGATAACATAAACCTTAACCTTATAGAGGAAGGAAAAAAAACCAAAAAACACATAGTATCTTCTCCCTGTTCCCTTCTTTTTATATTCCCTTACAGGGGACGAGGAAAGCAAGACAAATGACATAATTATACATTCCCATATATCGGATATAGATAGACCACGTTTGGCATTTTACGGTTATATCTTTTATATTTGTATAACTATCATACTATTCATTACAAATGATTCTACGTTCAGAGTGTATTACAATTTAACCTTTTATATACAGTCAATTCCAGAGGCAGTGTACTTTCTATTTGTTCTCTTCTCATTCTCTTATAGGGGATGAGGGAAGTAATAACATATTTATACATTCCCATATACCCGATATGGATAGACCACTTCTGGTACTTTATAGTTACGTCTTTTGTTTTAACTTAACTATCATATTATTCATTTCAAATGGTTCTGCGTTCCAATAGCGATATTAATAATCAACCTTTGTCCCTTCTACCCTCTCCCTCCTCTACCACACATACAATACATTCAATATCATCTGCTGTGTTGGGGTATATATTTGTTTATGTATCTTATTATTCATTTCTATTGTCTCTGTATTCAGAGTATGAGATGTTTTTTCTGGGTCTCTCCTTCATTGACCCCCCTCCCCATCTACATATGCACATATATATCCATATATACACATACATAAAATATATATATGTATCTTCCCATCTCTCTCCCTCCCCTTTCCTTCAGGGATAATATTATCTCACCCCTATATCTCGTATAAACAAGTCATTTTCAAAACTTTATAGCAACACAAGTAACTTATTTTAACCATTTTTATCAACAGGTTTAAACAGTTTTATTTCTTTCTTGTGTTCATCTCTGCCATAAATGCTGCAGTGTTATAGTTCTGGTTTTTGAAATTCCCAGTTTGGGGATTGGGTTTGCATTAAGGGTTTACTTCATTCCAGTCTTTTGTGGAGATTTTGGAGATTTGTTTGAGCGGTTGTAGTTCTCAGGGTGATTTTCCCAGATTCCACATTTTTAAATCAAACTAGTGGCTGATTCCAGAGTTTGTTGTATGGAAATTCTCTCCATAATTGATGATAAGGCGTAATGGAAATCCCCATGAGTACTGTATTTTTCTTGCTCTCAATATGTTTGTTACTACTGTAAATTGCCTCCTCTGTGCGATGGTATGTGGGGCCAGGTCGGCCAGGAATGTGAGTTTTTGGTATTCCAACGGTAATGATGTGGGGTTTCTCATTTCTTTTACTAGTCTGTCTTTTATTTGGAAGAAATGGAGTCTTAATATAATGTCTCGTGCAGCATATTTAGATTTTGGTAGTCTATGTATATGATCCACCACCAAATCCAGTTCTGTGCTTTAAATAAGTTTGCGTGTATTCCATGAGTTGGTTGTATTTTACCAGTTCCGGTACACCTCTTATTTTTATATTATTTCTACGTGATCTATATTCTAGATCTGTCACTTTATTTTTCAGTTCTGTTACCGTATCAGATAGTTGGTTGTGGGAATCCACCAGGTCATTATATGATTCCACATATTGTTCAAATTTGTTTTCTATATGGGTTGTTCTTTCTCTAATCTCTTTTTTTAAGATCATTCATTAATATGGAGAAATCAGCTGTTAATGCTTTATGTTGTGAGGTAAATAGTTCTTTTAGAGTTGATATTGTTATGGTTTCGTCATGCTTGGGAAACCTATTGAAGCAATCATTAGTATATTTCCCTTCATTTATAATATTTGCTGTTTCTTCAGCTATATCCTCTTGTTCCACCATCTCATGTGCTGAGGAATGTGGGCTGTCTGCTATATAAGACATGTCTGTTTTTTGTTCTTTTGTAGGTCTTGTGAGTCTTTTTTTATATGTTACCAGACATTAAGCCCGCTACAATAACGGGCGCTAGAAGCACAGAGTGCCCCCTTAGTGTCCCAAGGCCATAGTCCTCCTCCATGTCCCAAGGCCAGAGTACCCTCTTAGTGTCCAAAGGCCAGAGTTCCCCCTCTGTCCAAGGCCAGGGGCCCCCTCTGTCCCAAATTCAGAGGCCCCCTCTGTCCCAAATCCAGCCCCCCCTCTGTCCCAAATCCAGCCCCCCTCTGTCCCAAATCCAGGGCTTCCCCTCTGTACAATATCCAGGCCCCCTCTGTACCAAATCCAGGCCCCCCCTGTATCAAATCCAGAGCCCCCCCTCTGTCCCAAATCCAAGGGCCCCCAGCTGTCCTAAATCCAGGCCCCCCCCCCTTCGTCCCAAATCCAGGAGCTCCTCTGTCCCAAATCCAGGGGCCCCTGTCCCAAGCAACCTTACCTGCAGTCTGTTTAATTGCTGTTCTCCAGCCGTGTGTTTCCTGTGTTTCTCCCTCTAGTGGTGAGTCAATAGGAACTGCAGACACTCTCCCTCTAGTGGTGAGTCCATAGGAACTGCAGTGACACACACACACGGACACAGGGACGCACACTTAGGATGTTTTTGATATGTTTTTGATATGTTTGTTAATGTCACTAACCTTGTTGTTTTCCTTTTTTGTTTCCAGGTGTCAGAGGCTCTGTGGGGTCCGGTACTGGACTTGAGTGAGACACGTGGCTGACAGGCCAGCGTGCCAGCGCCATCTTGGATTTTTTTCCCGGGCCTCTTACCCGTGGCGAAGTATGAGGTAAGGTTTTTTAGGTCTTCGTTTGTGTTTTTCGGGTTTTCCACTGGCCATCTTGCTCTCTGTGCGTTCCCACCTTTTGTGATGAGCAGATCGTTTTTTTGGGGGGCTGATTGTCACATTTTCCTAGCAGGGAGGACTCCGGAGCTCAGATTATCCGCATCTGGTCTCTTCCCTTGCAGGCCACGGCCCCGTGTGCGTAATATTAGATTGACAGCAGTGTTAGCAAATCAAAACATTTTCTGAG